>CM055955.1:42429183-42588247 GCA_029490685.1 Schizonepeta tenuifolia
CCAACTGGGAATCAGAATGCATTATAACCTTCTGAGCTCCCAACTCAGCTAATATTTCTAGGCCTTTGATGAATGCCTCGTATTCAGCCTTATTATTTGATACCTTGTACTCGAATTTTAAGGCGAAACATAGTTCTTCCTCATCAGGTGTTATAATGGAAACACCCGCTCCGCACCCATTGACTGTGACCGACCCATCTACGTAGGCCTTTCACTCCGACCATTGCATTGGTTTCGTGGTTTCCTGGATAAAATCTGCCAAAGCCTGAGCTTTAATAGTTGTTCTTGGCTCGAAATCTACTTCATACCCTCCCAATTCTACACTTCATTTTACCATTCTCCCCGAAAGGTCCGGCTTACTCAAGATTTGTTTGAACGGTAAGCTAGTTCTCACCACCACCTTGTGCGATAGGAAGTACAACCTCAGCCTCCTGGCAGCTGTCATAATGGCAAGGGCTGCCTTTTCCACATCGGAGTATTTGTATTCGGCCCCCTGCCAAGCTTTGCTAACATAATAAATAGGTTTCTGGTGAGATCTCTCCTCTAGTATGAGGACAACACTCAGGGAGTGCTCTCCCACTGATATGTACAAATACAGCGTCTCGTCCGGTGTTGGCTTAGTTAATATTGGCAAACTAGCCAGATGGTTTTTCAATTCTTCAAAGGCCTTTTGACAATTTTCATTCCATTCGAATTTGCTCGCCTTCCTTAGTACTTTGAAGAATGGGAAACTTCTTTCAGTAGAAGTAGAAATGAACCTACTGAGAGCTGTAATTCTCCCATTTAACCGCTGCACCTCTTTTATATTAATGGGAGCTGCCATTTCCAGATCTGCCTTCACCTTGGCTTGATTCACCTCTATGCCCCTTGGGGTTACCATGTATCCCAAGAACTTGCCAGATCTTACCCCAAATGTGCATTTGGCTGGATTCAAATGAAGGTTATACCTTCTGATAACTGCCATTACCTCCTCCAGGTCTCTGGCATGGTGTTCAGCTTTCACACTTTTGACTAAAATATCGTCTACGTAGACTTCCAAAATCCGCCCGATCTGGTCCTCAAATATCAAGTCCATCATCCTTTGATACGTAGCTCCTGCGTTTTCAGACCGAAAGGCATTCTTACGTACGCAAATGTTCCACATACCGTTATGAAGGCTGTTTTAGGCACATCTTCTGGGGAGAGTTGTATTTGGTGGTACCCCTGGTACGCATCCAACATAGAAAACAGTTCACACCCTGATGTAGAATCAACTAGCTGGTCAATGCAAGGTAAAGGGTAGTGATCTTTCGGGCATGCATTATTGAGGTCTCTGAAATCAATGCACATCCTCCAGCTGCCATTACTTTTCGCTACCATCACCGCGTTTGACAGCCACTCAGAATATTGTATCTTCACAATATGTCCAGCGTCTAAAAGCCGCTTGATCTCTTCTCTTATGATCTTTTCCTTTTCGGGCCCGAACGATCTCTTCTTTTGTTTCACTGGCTTTGCCTTAGGATCCACATTCAGACAATGCACAGCTACGGATGGGTCTATTCCAACCATATCTTCTGGAAAGAATGCAAACAAATCAGCATTTCTCCTTAAACATTCTACTATGGCCTCTCGTTGTTCAGCGGTCATCAACTTGCCTATTCTTGTGGTTGATCCCACCTTATCCGGATAGAGCTCCACCATCATCAACTCTTCTTCTACAGGTTGTATGTGCGGTCTCATGTCTTCTCCTATATCCTCCACGCTTTCTAATTTGTTTCCGGAGACATGATCTGTTACCTGAGCTCTTTTACTGCTCTGTTTAGCTTGCTTGATAGATTTTACATATGACTCTCTTGATGTCTCTTGGTCTCCCGCGACTTCTCCTACCAGCCCTTCCCGCTGTGCTGGAAATTTCATTTTCATGTGGTAAGTGGACACCACTACCTGAAAGTCATTCAAAGTTGGCCGCCCCAAAATGATGTTATACGCTGACGATGTATCCACCACTAAGAATTTCACCATTCTTGTGCTCGATGCCTCCCCACTTCTGAGGGTAACCTGAAGGATTACTTCTCCTTTCGGGTGGATCTCCCCTCTAGCAAAACCATACAATGTTGTATTCACTGGAGCCAGTTCTGCATTAATTTGCATTTTCTTAAAGCAGTCCCAAAAGAGCACATTAGCTGCACTACCCGTGTCTACAAAGATCCGAGCCACTCTCCAATTAGCTACCTCCGCACTAATGACTAGCGCATCGCTATGAGGTTCTGTACTAACGACATCACCAGGTCCAAAGGTAACATGTGCTTTCCCAACCACCTCTTCTCCTGGGAAAGAGTCAACAACATCAATTTCCATACCCATCGTGCCAGCCAACTCTTGCACTTCCTTGCGTGGGCCAACCTTGGCAGCTCTTATTCTAGCCTTGCGAGCTCTCCCTGAATCACCCATGGCATTACCTCCCATTATCATGTTGATATTTCCTCTCTTTTGCGGAGGTTCTTCTCTTCTAGGAGAGGCTCTCTCCCTTTGTTCTGTCTTTTTTGCCTCAGGCTCTTTTCTTTTGTAATTTTTCTCTCTTTCTTTTTTGACAAACTGGAGTAACGAATCATCCTTTTTCAACAACCGCTCAATGGCATCCTTCAAGTGCCTGCATGAGTTAGTGTCATGGCCATAATCATTATGGTATTTACAGTACAGATCAGATCTCGGGTTCCGGGGAGCTTCCTTATATGTGCTTGGAAACCTGAAGTGAGGGGACTTGGAGGCTGTTTCCATAACTTCTACTAAGAATGCGTTGAGAGGTGTATATATATCAAATCTTTCCGGGGTTCCCTTGGGCCTGAGGCTTCCCTTGTCTCGATCACCTCTCGCGGTAGGGGCTGACCTTCTCTCTGAGGTCTCTCTTTTAAGCTTGGAAGATCCCTCTTTAGCTCTCTTAGCTTCATGAGCTTCCTTCAGATTGACATACTTTTCAGCTCTCTACAGCAGCTCCTCAAAGCAAATAGGAGGTTTCTTGTTTAACGAGTCGAAAAATAACCCTGGAGTTAACCCTTGTATCAGCGCTTGCACCTTCACGTCATCCGAAGCCAAAGGTACCTGTATCGCTTCAGCGTTGAACCGCTCCAAATATTGCCGTAAACTCTCACCAGATTTATGTCTCATCGCCATGAGCGAGGAGGACGTTTTAACATGCCTCCTTGCACTAGCAAATTGGTGTAAGAACATGGACTTGAATTCACTGAATGAACTTATGCTGCACGGAGGTAGCTGGGCAAACCACTGCTGAGCTATCTTCTATAAAGTAGTTAAGAAAACTCTACATTTCACCCCTTCAGTATATTGATGAAGCATCGCTCCATTCTCGAATCTCATTATATGCTCATGTGGATCTGTGGAGCCATCATACTCCAACGTTAGCGTCTTGAAATTTGCAGGTAGCTGGTCGTCTCGAATATCTCTGGAGAAAGGAGATTGGTCATCCTTTATCCTAATGAATTTCTTGGGAGACTTCTTTAGTGAGGAAGTTTTTTTCTGGAGCTCTTTAAGCTGTTGCTTGAGAGCTGCAATCTCAGCAGCCGCAGCCTTATCTCGGGATTTGGATATACGCTCATCGCCCTCTGCATATTTTTAACACGCAAAAAATAGCAAAGTATGAGTTAAAATCGCTGTCTTAACCATCATTAATTCGTGTTACGCACTTAACTAATCATTACGAACCATTTTCAGATTCAGTTTGAGGACTCTACTGTCCTTCACTTTCATAATGCTCTTCGATTTCGGGCTCTTCCTCTCTCATCTTCTCTTTGGTTGCATTACTAACTTTCTTATTATGACTTTCAGGTGAAACCATAGCATTCGACACTGCTTGCTTTACCATGGCGCTGATTTGATCCATCGAGATCACACACGTGACATTCGGCTGTGAAGGGGTTTGAAACTCATCCCCTTTAGTCCGTAAAGAGATTTCACCAACTTACAAACTTTATGTTCATTACCAGGCATGACAAAACCTTCAGGTTGTTTCATGTAAATCTCTTCATCCAATTCACCATTCAAGAAGGCTGTCTTAACATCCATCTGGTGAATTACAAACTTATGTATAGCTGCAAGTGCTAACAATAATCTAATGGTGGAAATCCTAGCCACAGGAGCATAGGTGTCAAAGAAATCAATACCTTCCTTTTGTCTAAAGCCTTGGATAACCAATCTAGCTTTATACTTGTGTATGCTTCCATCTACCTTCATCTTCCTTTTGAAGATCCATTTACTACCCAATGGTTTACTCCCAGGTGGTAAATCAGTCAATTTCCAAGTATTGTTGTGCATTATAGAGTCAATCTCATCTTGGATTGCCTCTTTCCAGAATGCAGCATCCCTAGAAGCCATAGCTTCATTGTATGTCCTTGGATCACCATCAATATTGAAACAATATCCTAAGCAATTCATTATACTGCTCCATGACAGGCCTCGAATCTACCATTTTATAGTTTATAAAATTACCAACAAGAAACTTCTTACTAGAGGCATCTTCTGCCATATATTTGGCTTCGAGGGAATCCCACAATTCCTTTGCAGACTCTATGTTTTGATACACATCAAAGAGGGAATCAGACATACCATTTAAGATGTGGCCACGACATATATAATCATCGTTCTCCCACTTCAAGCTTCTCCTCGTTTGCTCCAGAGTTTCGTCTTCAACAGCCTTGGGCATGGGGGTACTCAGAACGTACACAACCGTGAGATTCGTCAACATGAAGTGCATCTTCTTCTGCCACCGTCTGAAATCCTGCCCAGCAAACTTGTCCAACTTCTCGAAATTCCTCGTCATGTCTTTCACAGATTCCTTGTTCGCCATCTTCAGTAATTGATTCGATCTTTGTTAGGGAAAATAAGAATGAAACAAACAATAAACTGGATTCTCTGAAAGGCGTGAGAACACTTTCAGATCGAATCAATTCGACGGTTCTATCGAATTATTCAATCGGATACAATTCAGAGTATATTGAACAATAGTATGAATAGGTTGAGAATACAGAACCAGAAAAACGAAAATTGATTAGACAATCAAAACTGATTTGAAATTCAGTTTTATGTAGTTTTGAAACTTTTCAAAAGATTGCAAAATAGTCCCTTGAAATTCCGGAAATTAAATTTCCGATGAATTTTCTACACAGCAATTTTCTACACAGCTCGACCCCAGCCAGGGGCTCTGCTCCTTGGACCCCACCAGGGGCTGCCGTCCCTTGGACCCCGCTATCGGAGGCGCTGCCCCCGAACCCCTGTCCTTTAGGGGCTTCGCCCCTAAAATCATAATAAATTCATATAAGCGTGCACTCCGCACCACCAAACTTATATGATGTATTATTATGGCGATACTGATCAAACAAGTCAATCCAATTACACTAAAATATCCAACAAAAGACTTAGATGATCCCTCTTTCTGAGGTGTGGTAAGCTTCTGAGCAACCATCTTCGATGCATCGTGATTTCTCTCATCACTATGCCTTTCTGGGGAGCTATCCTCTCACATAGCTCCCTCAAAGGGAGGTCCCAGATCTCGGACCACAGTGCCATCCATGCCTGTAACACAGAATTTCTAATGGTTAGCTCACCATTAGATAGAATCATAAATATAACAAGCGTAAGTGTTCAACACTACGTTTCTTTCAGATAAGCTATGACAAAGCTCTCCTTAGGGTCAAAGGAACTAGAGAGCATGATCTATCACACTCTCCCTTTTTCTGTATCCCATATTTTCACCTTGACCAAGGTCATACGGGACTCACTTCAGGAGTTTCACGTTTCTTACGTTTTCTTCTCTCATATCGTGAGAGTTTTCAGAGTCCTTGCTTCAGGACCGCTAGATTTCTGGCAATATTATTATTTTTATTTTTCTTCAAAAAATGTTTGATAAAACACCAAGAAAAATCAACGAATTAGACCTAGCGCAAAACTTTGGGCATTTTAGGCCAGATAGCTAGAAAGTTCTGAAAAAATGATGATGATACACATCCAAAAATGCTTTTGCACCTTTTACTTCTTTACGTCGAAATACAACAAGTGAAAAGCTAATCTACAAGGAAACTATCAAATTCTAAAGGAATGAAAATTTTAAAGGAAACGCGAAATATCTTTCCCACAGACGGCGCCAGATGTTGTGTCCAAAAACTTGACCTAACATTACAATTCCACCAGCAACACACCTCACGTGAACAACACCTCTGCTCACCTATCAGAACCGCGCGGAAGGATGAAGTCCCGACTCAAGCTCAGCGAATAGACCTCTCCAACTCCCTGCAAAGAGAAAGGGTCCGGAGGTTTCTCCGGCGAACCCCCTCCAACGCTCAAGTCAGCTCTTAAACGGAGAGGAAATGGAGAAGAGAGTGCATGAGTTTTGTGGATGTGTGTATATGTTAATCTGTGCTATCATGAGGAATGAGATGATATTTATATCTTAACCTGTAAGGGTATATGGGTAAACAGACTGAAGATCTGATGTCCACCTATGACATGAACTCGCGCCATTGGCTAACATTTCTAACCTTTACCTGTCGAATCCATATCGTGACAGATAAAGGCTGTATATGCTTTTTGAAGGTGTCTGGCCAAATGAGTCCTTTACTATGCATTCAGCATAGCTTCCTCAGATGCTCTCTCACTAGCTCTCTGAACTCACACCTGACAAACCACCTTTATGTCTTCTGTAAGCGAGCTAGAAATTCAGGTCTCGAAGAGACCTGAACTTTTTAGGTCACAACACTTAGCAATATAAACTGCAACTCTAACAGGCTATTGTAGCATTAGCAATCGGATATCGTATCCACAAGGACCATTTTACCGAACTTATAGGGGAAACGGAATTCCTGCGCTTTCCTACTATTCAAACTCTAGATTTATCATGATTTTGGTTGTTTCAAATACTCAAATATAAAATTAAAGCAAACAAGACTGAAGGTACCAGATTTACACCCAGAGTGGTGACCAAAGTGATGACTAAAGTGTTCACCACTTCGGACTGAAGGCAGCGGAATTAAAATTAACACAATGGATAAATTTTCACAAGATTATTAATTAATAATCTTGTGACGTGCCTCAGGGCAAAATATTCACTATATGAAATGTGAACAACGAAAATACTTCGAGTAAACAATGGTCACTAAAAGGAAGACTAATCAACACTCCCTTCACAGAAAGTGGTGACTGAAGTAGTCTCAACTATCACTCGAAGAAACAAAGAATAAACGTCTAAAACTATGCTACGAGATATATCTCTGAAAACTTGATATCTAACTAATGAAATACACTCTCTATTTATAGTAGCTAACATCCTTGAGCTGCACTCCACACAAAGCCCATGATCCAGGCATTTAGCCCATTGTCTTCAACAGCAGTGGTCAGTGCATCGTGGGGCACTCTGTTGATTTATCTCAACAAACTCCAACCAACTTAGCAGCCAGCTTGCACACACGTTATGTACCAGCTGCTTCCTCACTTATAGCTGCTGCAAACTGAATCACAAACCTCTTGGACCAAGTCTCCTATACACGTGGCACTCCATTCCAACACCTCCAAAAATAATCCAAGAAAGACAAATAAACTATGCAATATAATTATAAAGCAAAGTCAGCAAAAATAATACATTAACAATCTCCCCCTTTGTTTGTCTTTCTTCCCAAAACCTGTTATCCACATAAACAGCTTCCCCTAAGACACATATATGCAAAACTACAAAAGGTTTCATAATCAAATCCTACAAATCCTCAAGATAAACTCCTCCTGACTTAAATCTCCCCCTATCACAAGCACAAGATCAAAAAAGAATAAACCATCTAAAAACAAGATGAAAACTCAAAAACAAAGATAAATATCCATCAAACCATCCAAACGGAATGTCAAAACCATGCAGATCTCAAAACATCAAAACCATACAGGTCTAAAATCCAGAAATAAAAGTGTACATAAAAACATAAGACAAGTTTCTGTTCAAAAAGCTCCAGTACTGCACTCTGAAATCACCACCCTTGCAGTCATTACTGCAATCACCACGTCCAGCTCGTCAGTTCAGGTCCTCATCTGTTCCTCCAGCTGTGTAAGCTCGCTATTCATTTGCTTGACTGCTCCCTCTGCTTCCTCCAGCACCATCATTATCTCCTCCTTTTTGGGAAGAAAGTAATGCTTGTAGGCTATCTCTGAAGGCCACAAGGGAGTTGATTTGGTTATTGCACCATATGATCTGTCCTTCCAACATAGATGCAGAAATAGTCACATTTCCTGCAGAAAAAGAGTTAGTTTCAAACACTCGAGGAGGAGCATGAGCATCTCTCCAAGGCAGATCCTTTTTGCTCGCTGTCCGATGGTAGAAATTCTGATGAATGACATCTCCCATCTTTGATGAAAACTCCATATCCCTGGTCGGTTTAAAACTCTGCTCAACAAGAATGTTATAAATGAGCGATGGGTGTACCAAGACACAGTTGGAGCTTGGCCTCTTGCCTACTTCGGCAATGTTTTTGAAGATGATTTTCCCTAAATTAAAGGGAATCCCGGAGTGAATCTTTTACAGCAGGATGACATTCTCGCAAGGAATAGCAGCTAAGTTGGACGTTGGACACCAATTATAGGTAGACAACCTGTGCAAGACTGAGAAAAGGGATGTCAAATTCGAAAGCTTTTGATATGGTTGCCCATTGTTGTACCACAAAGCAGCATCTCCCCCTGTCAAGATGTTTTCCATCTTTTGAACCTCATCATCAGAATACTCATCAATCACATCCTCTACCTCGGGAAATCTCAAGAATTTGTTAATGACTGCAGGAGTCACGGAGTAGATCTTTCCACATACAAAAACTTTACCATAATTCCGAGAGTGAACATCAGAGAAATCAGAGCCAATATTCGAGTAGAAAAACTTGACTACATCAGCAACATAAGAACGGGCATAGCTAAGACTGTACAACAGATTCCTCGACTTAAACAATTCTACCAAATTCATTTTAGCATAAACCTTACAGTTTATCTTGCGATCATCCCAAATTTCACGGTTTTTGAAGAGATTCCAATTATTTCTAGCCACTGAAGTGTAAAAGTTCTTAGAGATAGTCATCTTTACCTCCATAAGTGGTTCAAGATCCTCACTCTCCACATTTGACTTGGACTGAGTGGATGTGGATGCACGAAACGCCTTCTTTGCAGAAAGTGGTGTCTGTTGTTTAGATGATCGTGGTGAGGACTCCTTCCTCCTCTTTGACACTGGCGGCTTCTCCATCTCAATTTCATCATCAGGTTCTGAACTTTCCCTCGAAAAAGAACCTGACTTTTCTTCTTCTTCAAAAACGTCTTCAGACGCCGAGCTTTTCTCATGAACTTCATCGTCATCAGACTCCACAAGAATGGGATTTGCCGAAGATGTGAAATTCGGCTTTGTGCTTCGACTGAATCTGGAAGCAAGGCGATTTAAGTATCGCTTCGCAGGAGTGGGCACTGACTACTTCCTTTTAGGCTCTGTCTTCTTCTTCGTAACTAGAAGCTTAGTTCACTTGTTTTGCTTGGACGGAGTGGGGAAAGGAGTGGAAGCATCTTCCAGGTTGGGATCGACCGGAATGATTATCGGAGGGTTAGAACCAAAATCCTCACCACCATAGTCGAACAGAGGGTCCAGTTCCTCTTCTTCATATGAGAGCGGCGGAGGATTTGATGAGGACCCATGGAGATCAAGACAGATGAGTCTCTCCGGTGCAGTAGGAGCCCTCTCCGTCATAAATTCCGGCGAGAGA
This sequence comes from Schizonepeta tenuifolia, assembly GCA_029490685.1. Lineage (NCBI taxonomy): Eukaryota > Viridiplantae > Streptophyta > Magnoliopsida > Lamiales > Lamiaceae > Schizonepeta > Schizonepeta tenuifolia. The sequence goes on from CM055955.1 coordinate 42,438,942, forward strand.
CTAGGAATTTGAAGCGGCGCCAGTGCGGAAAGCTGAAGAGGCGCGGACCATGCGTCTGATCCGGACCCAAATTCCAGTGAAATTTCCATCGGAGATATGCCAAGAGTCGACGGCAGGGTGGGTGGCTTGAAGATTGAATCTTTGAGCGGTGAGATTTGACGAAAAGAACTTTGTGTAAATGCGAAGGTAGGTTTTGGTAGAGACATAGACAAGAGCTGCATAATGTATTATTGAGCCTCTGGGTTGGAGAGAAGCTCTTCGACTTGCTTCTTCCTTTCGTTATCCATGGCGGAGAGAGAGTTTTTGAGAGAGAGAGAGAGAGAGAGAGAGAGCGAACTGAATTTGAGAAGAAAACTAAGAGGGAGGCGGTGAGAACTGTAGAAGATGAATGGGTGGACTGCTATATATATACGTGAAGAAATAGGAGTATACGAACAGTTAAGCAGTTCTAAAGTCATGGGATTCATATCGATCCTACCGGGTGATCCTATATTTGAGGAATCTGAGAGATTCGAGATAAGTTGAGATCCAAAAATTAAAATTTGAGTAGATACGTTCCAGATATATTCAACATGCACAGACATCGTAAACCAATTTATTTTTAATTACAAACTTATTAATACCACCACAAGTGGTGCACATAGTTGTCACAACAATTGTCAATACTTCAATGACCACTTCGGTCAGAGTTAAGAATTTCTGAAACATCATAAGTAATTTATTGATTAAGCGAAGATGACTGATGGCGAATAGATGAATAACCGAGAGAAACATGTAATCACCACTTATTTAGATCTTTGATCTAGTTATATGGCTTTCTAAGAACAGTCACGGTTTCCCCTTACAAAGTAAGGCTTTTACATCCTCAAATCAGTCAAACTTCAATATTGATTATTACTCATGATATAGCAGAAATGGTGACAACAGTTGTGACCACTTTAGATCAGATAGAGCATAAACCAAGAGATTTCCTTAATTTAGAAAATCTCTCATAACTTAAAGCTTTTGTAAAGATATCTACAAGCTGATTTTCTGTACTAATATACTCTAACTTTAAGATTTTTTTCTCAACTAAATCTCGTATAAAATGATACCTCAAATGAATGTGTTTCGATTTGGAGTGGTGGACAAGGTTCTTAGCAAGGTTGATGGCACTTGTGTTGTCACATAGCATCACCAAGGCATTGCTCTCCAGCCCATAATCATCTAACATCGATTGCAACCACACCAACTGCGTCGAACAACTTCCGACAACAACATACTCCGATTCCGCCGTCGATAAGGAGATGCAGTTTTGTTTCTTGTTGTGCCAAGAGATGAGGTTATTACCGAGATAGCAGCAACCCCCGCTCGTACTTCTTCGATCATCAATCTCACCCGCCCAATCAGCATCACTATAGCCTACTAGGTTCGTGGTGGTGTCTTTGGTAAACCACAAACCTAGCTCACACGTTCCGGCTACGTATCGAATGATTCTCTTTACGGCTTTGAGGTGCTCTTCTCTTGGGTAGGACTGGAACCGGGCACATACACACACACTGTACATGATGTCTGGTCGGCTTGCGGTTAAGTACAAGAGACTGCCGATCATGGACCTGTACAAAGTGGGGTCCACTTCAGGGCCTACTGCATCCTTCGACAATTTTTCAGTTGTACTCATCGGAGTCCTCGTATGCTTAGCACTGTCCAGGCCAAACTTCTTCACCAGATTTTTTGCATACTTTGACTGTGAAACGAAAATCCCATCATCCTTTTGCTTAACTTGCAACCCAAGAAAGTTGCTTAGCTCTCCAACCATGCTCATCTTAAATGTGGTCGACATTGCCTCCACAAATTCTTTCAAGGCTGCTTCATTTGTGGATCCAAACACTATGTCATCAACATAGATTTGGGCAATTGTGAGCACACCTTTTTCTTTCTTGAGGAAAAGAGTTGATGGTCCCGATACGAGTTACTGGTGTATGGGGGGGGAATACACCAGTTAGGATTTTAAAACTAAACTCCTGAAAAAATACTTCAACCAAGTAAAAAGACTCAGTTGAAATCTCACAGCTGAGTAAGCAACCTCAGCTGGAAGAGTGGTGTTGTGCGGAATGTGGTGGAAATTAACAACTCGTAAAAAAACTCACGCTTTTGTTCAGGGTCGGTCAAAAACCAAAACAGTTGAGAATGTGCAGATGCGGTTTGTATGCTGGTTAGTCAGTCAGTTGAGAATGCAAGAAATAACTGAATAAAGAAAAACACAAGCACACAGAGAATTAACGTGGTTCGGAGAGAACTCCTACGTCCACGGGGAGTTGTGAGTCCACACAACTCTGTCCAAGTTCTTCTGGACAAACCACTCAGCTTACGCGGGCTGAGCAACCGTTAAGGATAAGTTTGCGGGTACTTATCAACCTTATAGTTTAGTTTTCGGGTACTAAACGACCTAACTACTCAGTTGCAGGAAGCGTAGGATCCTAAACCTTTTCAGGTGAAATAAAATGAGGTTCCAACTAAAAGCTCGAACGTGAAGTGAGCTATGATCTAACTCTCTACGAACTCTCACTAAGTGATGTTCTCAAGGTTCGATCTAAAGACACAAAAACTAACTCACTCTAGAACTCTCAACAAGTGATGTTCTAAGAGATTAAATTCAGTTCAGCTCGTGAAGAATATTGCTCTTTCTTTCGCTCTCTGGTTTCTTCTCGCGTGTGTGTCTTCTCTTTTCGAATGAATGAATGCCTCTATTTATAGGCAGAGAGTATCAACTAGCCGTTGGAGAAGCTGTTGATCTCTGTTCTTTGAAAGCGATGGCTTGTCTCACATCTCTGCAGACTTTCCCGATATGGTATCTGTGCTCATCTGCTTTCTATCTGAGATAGCCTTGTGTTGGGCCAAATGGGGTAATGACTTACGGTCAAACCCTCACGTGACTTCCTTTTTGAAATTCAAGTCTTAACAACATACTTCCAACAAGGAGAGATCGGTTAAGACTTTTGATCTTCAACTAGCTTGTTCTTCAGCCGATGTTCTATCTGACTTCTAACAGTTGAACTCTCAGCTGACTTCAACTTCAAGTTGTTGATCTTCTTGGTTGAGTTCTACAACTGATGTTCTGAAACTGAACACTCAGTTGTCTTCCTTGTATTCAATCAGTTGGGTTCGAACGCTCAGATGACTTCCTTTTCATCTGATGTTCTCTTCCCTTTTACTGTTTTTCATCTGATGAACGCTCAGTTGTTTTCCTTACAACTGATGTTCTATCTATTGAATGTGACTTCCCCTTTTTCTTTTGGATACTTGACCATTGATCTGAACCTTAAACGTAGCTTCTTCCTTCTTAATTCTCATCTGATGAATGCTCAGGTGATGTTCTTATGTCTTCCCTCTTTTTGCATTCTGATGAAATGAACGCTCAGTTGTCTTTCTTCACAACTGATGTTCTGTCCGAGTGAAGCCTTGTTGCCATCTTCAGCAGGAGACCTGTAAAGATAAAATCTTGACAATGCTCAAATAGCGAGCCTAACTGCTAACATTAGATTCTGACAACATCTACTCGGTTGGGGTCAGTTGGTTTTGGAATTCATCAAAACTCTTACTAATAAATTTCCCAACAATTTCCCCCTTTTTGATGATGCCAAAACCACTTACAACTTTAAACCACTACTGATCTAAACCTCACTAACTTATCTAAAATCTCAGCTGAAATTCTAGACAGTCTATAAGATAAAACATCAAAGGGTTAGCACAGTTATAACATGGTATTTAAAAGACTTTGCGATTCAAAGCTTGGTCAATGAGGGATTGTTCATCAAGGTGAATCTTATAACTGAGTAGTTTTCATTACAACTGATTGTTACAAAGATCACCGCAAAAACCAGAAATTACAACAGTTGTTCAAAAACAATCTGAGCTAAAATTGTAGCCCATACTTACTAAAAATCCTAACAAAAATTTCCCTCTTGGCAGGTGACTCCTTGGAAATGTCCACTCCATGCTCCTTGCAAACCTGCCTCGCCTCAGCTGCGATCTTCGTAAGGTTCGGGTTGCTTGAGTATGGGAGAAGAGGAGGCCGATAAGTAACCCTCTTGGGAACTGGAACTGTGTTCAAGTCCAGGTTGGCGTCAATCATAGCCCACCTGAATTGACTGAACATGCCCGGGTCTCCTGAGTGCAACTCGATCAGCGCTTCCTTGAACGCTTTCCTCGGGTCATCAGTTGCGTAAACCTCCCTGTAGTAGAAGTCGTTCACGAACTCCTGCTTGAACAATTCCCACTCTTCATTCCACTCGGTCGGCATCCACTTGTCAACATGCCTAAACTGACTCTCGACCTTGGACTTTGCTGGCAACCTTTGTTACTTCAACCGAGCTTCTGCCTTTGATTGAATTTTGTTGATGCGGCGTCGGCTGCGGGAGGCAACGTTGCGGTCCAGGTTCTGGGACATCTTTTTCAGCTCATCCTCGAACTGGTTCACCCTCCTCGCCTGGCTGGCGGCAAACTTCCTGATCCAGCTCGGGTTCATATAATCCTTCTCCTCTACATCCATAGCCTTGGCAGCTGCAATGCACTCTTCGATTGTTATCCCGTCGAGTTCAGAATCCAGCTCGGCTGCGATCTCGGCTATGGAGCTGTAGGAAACTCCAATCTTCTCTGCCTGCTCCAAGTCTTTAGACATCTCAGCTCCACCGACTTCGGTTGACTTGGGAGCAGCAGACTTCCTCTTCCTCAGCTGAGATTTGGATGATTGAGCAGCTGGCACTCCTTGTTCTTGGGTCTCTTCTTCTTCCTACGCCTCAACCTCCGTCTCCTTCTCTTCCCCCTTTTTGGCATCAGCAATAAGGCTTGCTACTGAACCATCCAGAGAGTTGAGTTTATCCTCGGTTAGTTGAACACGGTTGATGAGTTCATCGACCGCACACTCCAGCTCGATCTTCTTCACCAGTTCGGAGTCCTGGCGCTCTTGTTCAGCCTTCTTCAAGACAGAGAGGTTGTCGATGACCTCTGTCTGAAAGGCAGCGAACTCAGCCCAACGCGACTCGAACCTGGACTCCCATTCAGCATCCTGTGTCTGTTGGGACTTGGCAAGATTTGAAGACGTTGAGCTCCGACTTCAATCCCAACAGAGTGGACTTCAACTCCGACATTTCTTGACTGGTGGAGGAGGAGAATTCATTCAGCTTGGTCTTCAGAGCAACATTCTCCTCCACCAATTGTTGGTTCTTGAGTTCTTGTGCTTCCAACGCCCTCAGCTGGTCATCTTTTCGGTGCTGGAGGTTGGCAAGCAGTTCACTCCTTAGCTGGTTGACCCTCTCAGCTACCAGCTCGCAGATTTCTTCAGTTGATGGAGCATGTTGATCAGCTGGAGGGGCTTGAGCGGTCAGAGCTAGAGGCTCAGCTGTGACCATGGCTTGTCTGTTGGCCAGGTACAGCTTCAGTGCTTCTTCTTCTTCTTTTGCTGCTGCGGCAGCTGCATCGACATCCTCAAGGAAATCAGCTGATTTAACCAACATACTGTCGAGAAAGTTGACGCACTCCTTTCCAGCTGTTTCCCTGGTGTCCGTCCCTTCAGCTCGACTCTGGTCTATCCGACGAGTGAGCAGTGCAATCCGATTGTTGTAAGCCACCTCCAAGTTGGAATAGTTGAAGTAGGCTCGGATGCGGGACTCATCAGACTTCAGCCTGTCCCAGCTCTGCACCCTGATCGTATCTTCTTTGACATACCAATGGCTGAAGATCAGGTGGAACTGGTACAAGAGCTCGGTTCCCAGAGTAGCGAAGATGGGCATGTTGCGAGCCTCAGGGAATAAGCCTAGCAGCTTTTGAAAGCAGCAGGCCACCCTTCCTTCGTGCTCCCGCGCAACTGCCTGAAGGTCCTCCGCTTCATTTATTGAGGAGGGTGTGAGATTATATGGCTGAGGTTCAAGAGGTTCATCGATGTTGGCCAAAGAGTCGGTCGCAACATCGGCATCGAGCTGAGAGCTCGGAATTTGAGATTCGGTTGGGAGAGTGGTTTCAATGGTTTCCTCAACATCGGCCGAAGGAGCGGTCACGATGTTGGCATCGAACAGAGTGCTCGGAATATCTGGTTGAGGAAGGGTAGAAAGAGCAAGAGGCTCTGGGGGCGGTACGGCATTATCTCCTACCGTGGGGGAGGTGGTAACATCTTCAATGTCCTCAGATGAGAAGGATGCATCCGATGACTCGTCTGTCTCCATTCCCTGACTCGTCTGTCTCCATTCCCTCAACATCATCAGCTCCGGGGGCTCGAGGGACGATCTCGAACGAGGTAGCCTCAGCTGAGCGGCTGGATTCGGAAGGCTCCTCAGCAGGTGTCGACTCAACCGGTGTCTCCTCCTCAGCTGGAGCTTGCTCCTCAGCTGGCTCCTCAGCTGGTACCTCAACTGGCTCCTCAGCTGGCACCTCAGTTGGCTCATCAGCTGGCACATCAACTGTCTTCTTGGTAGACTTCTTGAACCGTACCCTTAGCTTTTTCTGGGCAGGTTCCTCAACTGACTCCTTCTCCGACTCAGCTCGTCGGCGTACAACTTTGGACTTGGCGGGGCGAGCAGCAGCTGGTTCCCCCTCAGCTGTTGACTCAGCTGTCTTTCCAGACTCCCTCTTTTCCTTAGGAGTGTAGACACTCCTGAGCACCTCCTGTGCTTTCTTGGCTGTCGGGAACAACAGCAACTTCTTCAGCGGCGTCTCCTCGCAGTCTGCCCAGACCATGTTGCGGTCCTTGGTTGCGAGCAAGATGAGGGCAGAGATCTTGCAGCCGAAGTTGAGTGTCCCCTTTACACTCAGCAGCTTCTCTCCCGAGTCAGTTGTTGTCTCGGAGATCTTCGACTTCTCCACCATCAACTAGTTCAAGAAATATTGGAACCAGTTGATCTGGTGTTGGTGCTCCAAGGCCACCAACTGCTTCAATTTGGGTCGGCTGATGTCGCCGAATGCGCCACTATAACCGAACACCACCTTCGACACAGCATCGAACAGCAGGCGATGTTCTGGCTTCAGCTTCATCCGTTGCATGTTGCTCCTTAACCTCTCCGGCTCGATTAGAGCATCCTGCAGAAACTCATCCGCCTGCTCGTCGGTAATATTCTCCAGGAACTCGGTGGCGGTGTGGTTGATGGGAATGATGTACCGAAGGACATCGGAAACATCGATGGGGAAGGAGACACGACGTATGGTCCTGGCCGGAACATCTCTTTGTCGGCAGGACACCTCCGTAGATACTCCCTCTGTACTGCCAAGGGGGCGGTTGAAGTTGACGTAGAATTCCCCGACTTGTCGCCTGAGCAAGTGGGAGGCGCAGAGCTTGGCCCATTCGAGAAGGCCATTCTCTCTGAGTGTGTTGGCGAGCGGGGCCAAGACCGGCGACTCTAGATCCTCATCGGAGAGGATTTGCTCGAAGTGTATTTTCGATACTAGCATATCGAATGATTCTTCATATGTGGTAGGGACTAGGGATGGTCCGGATGAAGCCATTCTCTTACTTTTTGGTGCCATTTGTGATCACTGCAAAGGGAATATATAGACGAAAGGAAAGAAAATCTTTTGCAGTAAAGGGTTAGGCAAAAACTGTGAAGACGATGAACAGTTAAATCAGATATGCACGAATGAGGAAAGTAGGAGATTTCTTCCTGATTTTACGCCTTATATAGGTCTTTGACTTGGATGAAATCGACGGCTGGGGTTAAATGGCGCGAATCCATCAACGGCTGAGATTACACGACTGTTGACTATCTTTGACTTGACGTTTTGATCCGAGTTCCAACCAGCACGTGAGAAGGTGTACAGTTTATCTTGTCAGCCCAGTCGCACTATAAAGTAGGCTATGGATGTTCAGCCGTACTTTACATTTAATGCGACATGATGGCTATTTTTAATGTAACTGACTAGTTCAGGAATGTTTGAATTTATTTCAAACATTCTCATTTAAGAACATATCACCTTCATCCATAAATGTTACCTGCCAGCTGATGTCAAAATCAGCTGAGTTCCCATGTTGCAGCATACCATCAGCTGACTCGAGTTCGTCTGTTCAGCTGACGTCTGATTCCTTCGGTTGGAAATCTGCATCTGATCGGCATACCATCAGCTGACTCGAGTTCGTCTGTTCAGCTGACGTCTGATGTCATCAGTTGGCGATCCGCATCTTCCCCCTTCATCTGAGCTTCCCCCTCAGATGGATATCTATCTCTTTTCCCCAGTTGACTCCTCATCTGATGGATCCAACAGTCCAAGGAGGTCACATAGCATCTTGAACCGTGCTTCAGCTAGAGGTTTGGTGAAGATATCAGCTCTCTGAATCTCAGTTGGAATCTTCTCCATGGATACATCCTTCTTCTCAATATGATCTCGGATAAAATGATGACGGATGTCGATATGCTTTGTCCGAGAGTGGTGAACAGGATTCAAAGAGATAGCTATGGCACTCGAGCTATCACAATGAATGGGAACCTGTCCAGTTACGACTTCATAATCTCTCAGCTGTTGCTTTAGCCATAGCACTTGCATGCAACAGCTTCCGGCAGCCATATACTCTGATTCGGTTGTAGAAGTGGCAACACATGCTTGTTTCTTGGAGAACCATGAAACCAGCTTGCTTCCCATGAACTGACAGTGTCCAGAAGTAGACTTCCTGTTCAACCGATCTCCGACTAGATCTGCATCTGAGTATCCGGTCAGCTGAATATTATCGTCAGTTGGATACCACAGTCCAACATTGATTGTACCCTTCAGATACTTGATGATGTTCTTTGCTGCTAACATGTGTGCTTCCCTCGGTTGAACTTGGAACCGGGCACACACTCCAACTGCGTATGATATGTCTGGCCGGCTGGCAGTCAGATATAGCAAAGAACCAATGATCCCTCTATACTTACTGGCATCCACGAGCTTTCCTTCAGTTCCAGGTTCAATCTTCCAGTTTGTATTCATTGGGATCCTTGTGGTCTTAATTGTCTGCAATCCGAACTTGGTGATGAGCTCCTTTGTATACTTGGATTGATTGATGAAAATCCCTTCTGGCGACTGCTCCACTTGTAATCCAAGGAAATAATTCATCTCGCCCATCATTGACATCTCGAACTTCTCCTTCATGAGGTTTGAAAATTTTTCACACAGTTCCTCCGACTTAGATCCGAATATGATGTCGTCAACATAGATTTGCACAACAAGAATGTCATCTCCAACTTTGATGGTGAACAGGGTTTTGTCAACTGACCCTCGTTTGAAACCCGAGTTCAGAAGAAAACCACAAAGAGTGTCATACCAAGCCCTTGGCGCTTGCTTTAGTCCATAGATAGCTTTCTTCAACTTGTACACTCTTCCATCTCCAGTCTCAAAACCAGGAGGCTGTTCAACATATACATCTTCCTTGATATCTCCGTTGAGGAATGCACACTTCACATCCATCTGATACACCTTGAACTTGTGATGTGCGGCATAAGCTAGAAAGATTCGGATGGCTTCCAGCCTTGCAACCGGCGCGAAGGAGTCCTCGAAATCGATTCCTTCTTGTTGGCAATATCCTTGAGCTACCAACCTTGCCTTATTCCTCACTATGAATCCAATGGCGTCTCTCTTGTTTTTGAAAATCCACTTCAATCCAATCACCTTGACACCATTTGGTCTTTCTACCAACTCCCATACACAGTTGCGTAGAAACTCATTTAGTTCTTCTTGCATGGATGTTGTCCAGTGAACACAGTTGAGAGCTTCCACAACGTTCTTCGGTTCTGGCACATCAGCTATAAAGCAAGAAATCATGGCAACATCTCCAGCTTGCTCGAACTCCTCTAGAACTGCCAACTCCTCAGCATATTGGGCATAAGTGTTGGAATCTTCCTCGGTTGAGTCCTGAGTCGCAACTCTGCTTCTTGTACGCACACCTTCGGTTGGATCTCCGATGATGTTGTCAGTGGAATGAACTTCATACCATCTTCGGTTGTGTCTTACTTCTTCTTCTAACTGTGGTTGTTCCGTGATCTGAATTGGAGTCTTCAGAGCTGGTGATTGATCAGTTGTTGAGTCTGGATCCTCAACATTGACATTAGTTTGAATCGGACTAGGTTGGGCTTCGGATGCCGATGCAGTTGGAGAAGCATCAGCTGAAGTTCCCCCTTGAGATGAGCTGGGGTCTTTGCATTCATCTTCAGAGGAGTATGGATCCTCATCCTCAGCTGCCCAAACCAGTGGTTCAGCTAGATTATTTTCCCTTAGAGCTTGCGATCTGGTGAGAGCAGGTGGAACTTGTGGATCAGCCTGTTGTCCTTTAACCTGTTCTCTGCACTCAAAATTAGATTCATCAAAACTAACATGAGGTGTTATTTCCACAACACGAGAGCTGTTATTGAAAACTCTGTACGCCTTGATCCGAGCGGTATATCCAAGAAATATGCCCTTCGAAGCTTTAGCATCAAAAGTTTTCAACTGAGTTTTCCCATTGTTGTGAATATAACACTTAGAACCAAAAACACGAAAATATGAGATATCTGGCTTCCTGTGTCTCCATAGCTCGTATGGTGTCTTTTCCAACCGCTTGGTCAGAAGAGACCGGTTCTGAGTGTAGCATGCAGTGTTAATGGCCTCAGCCCAAAATCTCTTTGGCAGAGCTGAGCTGGTTAACATGTATGTAGCTGCATCCTTTAGCGTTCTGTTCCTTCGCTCAGCTACTCTATTCTGTTGCGGAGTACGCGCGGCTGATGTTTGATGGGTAATTCCATGCTTCTCGCAGTACTCGATGATGGTTTCATTTAGAAACTCAATTCCACGATCTGATTGGATATAAATGATCTTCATCTCTTGTTGGTTCGATATCCGATCCATCAGCTTGGGTAGCTCATCTCGGGTTCTACTCTTGTGGCGCATGAAGATGGTCCAAGTATTTCTTGAGTAGTCATCAGTTACAACCAGGGTGTACCCGTTCCCGTTCATGCTCTTTGGTGTAACTGGCCCGAAGAGATCCATATGGATCAGCTGTAACACTCGGTCGGTTGAGGAAGTCGACTCCAACCGGAAGGAGGATCTAGCGAGTTTTCCCAACTGGCATGCACTACAGATGTGTGTTGTTGAAAACACTCGGTTTGGAATGCCCTTTGCATGTTCTTGTCTTGCAAGTCGGTTCATAGTCTTGAAGTTTAGATGGTTGAGCCTTTTGTGCCACAGCCAGCTCACATCTGAACTGCTTTTTGATAACAGGCAGGTGTCAGGGAGACTACTGTTCCAGTCAGCGTAATAGACATTTCCGGTTGGCGATCGATTTCCCAACAATATGACCTGCTTTGATCCGACATCTTTAACCCTGCAACCCTGTGCATCAAACTTGACAGAGAAACCATTATCACAGAATTGGCTGATGGAGAGCAAGTTATGCTTCAATCCATCAAAATAAGAAACATTAGAGATTGAAACATGATTGGTTTCAAGTGTACTGTAACCTCTATTGTAACCTTTTGAGTTGTCACCAAAGGTAACTGATGGACCTTCTTTCTCCACGAAACTTCCAAGCAAATCCTTCAGATTCGTCATGTGTTTCGAGCATCCACTGTCCATCACCCACATTGTAGCAGACGTTTTATTCTTCCTCAGTTGTTTCTCCTGTACCTGCAAAGAGAAACTCGCTTAGGTCCCCAATTTCAGTTGGGTCCTGGAGGGTTAGAACCAGTTCCCCCTGGAACTGTGCATCGCTTTTCCCTGTATACTCGGATGGATTTATCATTCCAGATCACTTTTCCTTCATCATCAACTATAACAACACCTCGGTTATCCTTAGGCTTGTTGTTAGTAGTGATGTTCTGTTTCTTGGGAGGAGTTGGATTTCTCCCATTCTGAGCTTTCGGAGGAGAGGCTTTCTCCATGTTTTGATGGCGATTCTTATCTTGTTGAATTTGTCTGTGAGGTCGGACGCCATGTTGGAATCTTTGTGGCTGATTCTGATTCCAACTCCCTGAGTGTTGTCGGTAGTTGTTCATGCCCTATTGGTGATTCATATTATGGCATGAATATCTCCAGTTGTTCGACCTGTTCCTCATTGGTTGACTCGGTTGGAACCTTTGGTTGAACTGATGTTGGAACCGCTGTTGATTCAGATGATTGAACCCTTGTCGGTTCTGTGGTCGGTTCCATTCTTTCTGATGTTGACTCTGAGGTTGATAGAGGAATTCCACTATCTTTAATCACATCATAACCGAGTCCTGACACGTCATCCATCTGTCTGCTGTAACTGATAAGATTCTCTATGATCTTGGATGACTGATACAGCTTGATTAGATTATCCTTCTCAGTTTGCAACTCCTTGAGGAGGACAGTTATCTGCTCGGTTTGTCCATCTGACTTCTTTATCAGCTGGTCGATCTGAGCCTCTTGATTTTTCAACTGATCTTGCTGCTCCTTGATCTGCTTCGTCAACTTCTCATCAGTTGGAGCCTTAGCCTCGTTCAGTTGACTCTTGAGATTCTCAATCTCCTCGGTTTGGCTCTTGATCAGATCGTCCTTTTCGGTTAAAGAATCTTCAAGTTTGGCGAACTGAGCTTGAAGACTCTTAAACTCAACCGATTGGTAATGCAGTTCCTCACTGAGTTCTTGAAAGTCACTCCAGGAGGGTTCCAACTCTTCGTCCAGAGATTCCTGCATGTTAGAGGTATTGAAAGAATTTAACTTAGCAGGATTAGAGTGTACCTCAGTATCCTCTTGGTCGGTTCCAAGTTCCATGAGGCATTGATCCAGACTGATGGCGTTGTTGGTAGAAGTCAGCTCATCCTCATCTTCAGTGTCAGTGAAGATGTCCATGTCGTCAGCTGATTCTTCTGCTACCATGGCCTTGTTCTTTCCAGCTTGCTTGGCCCTCATCGCTTCTCTCTCTTTCTTTGAGAGGTCTGGACAGTCAGCTTTGAAGTGTCCCTCCTTGCCGCATTCAAAGCAACCGTTGGTGACAGGCTTTGAACTATCTCGAATTCGGTTTGATTTGTAGAATCGTTTGTATTTCCCGAACCGAGTGTCCATGTCGGCTAGTTTCTTTGACATGGCTGCAATGTTCTGTTGCAGTTCCTCTCTGCTTGGCTCCTTTGCAGTTGTGTCAGCTGATCTGGTTGGCCTCGATGTTCTCGATTTGGAGTAGTCAGCTTGAAGAGCAACTGACTTTGAGGCTGAACCAACATCCTCAAGTCAACTCGTCTGAACCGAGGACTGAGATCTTCTTCGGTTCACCTTATACTCATTTCCCTTTAAGATCGAGAACAATCTTTCAGTTTCCATTTCACCAAGGTCAGCTCGGTTCTCGTGGATATTGGTGAAAGTATCCCACTCAGCCGGTAGAGCTTGCAACACTTTGAGCTTGATTTCTCTTAGTGTGTATTTTCCTCTTCGGATGGACTGAATTCTTCTAAGGATGTCCATAAACAAGAGCTCTAGCTGATTAATTGTTTCATCTGTCTTCAGACAAAAATTGTCGAAGTCTTGGCATGCATGTGAGAACTTGTTCTCCTTCGTCTCATTGCTTCCTTCACTCAGCGATGCCAGGATATCCCACATTTCTTTGGCAGTCTCACACTCTTCAATCCAAGGGAGATAATCTTGTCCAACAGTGGACATAATCGTGCTTTGAGCCCAGATATCCAACTGGCTCACCTTGGCTTCCTCTGGAGTGTAGTCTTCCGGCTGCTTCTCCACAAACTCCACAACTGTATCCCCATCGTTGGGATTTGTAGGAGTGCGAGCTATTCTTTCTTTGATGATGATCGGTCCGAAAGAGAGTACTTGTTGCATCCTATGATGCTTCGACAATAAGATCTTCTTCATCCGTGTCCTCCAGGATGTATAATTTACTACCGAGAACATGACAACGATCTTGTCCTTGACGTCCATCTGCAAACAACAACAGAACAAATATGCAAGCAAATATGCACTAGCGTGAAAAAGATCTGTTCAGTTGACCACTGAAGAAACTTTCTCGAATTCACACCTTGTGAAACAGAGTCAATAGTCTTTTGAACCACTACTCTGATACCACTTGATGGTCCCGATACGAGTTACTAGTGTATTGGGGGGAATACACCAGTTAGGATTTTAAAACTAAACTCCTGAAAAAATACTTCAACCAAGTAAAAAGACTCAGTTGGAATCTCACAGCTAAGTAAGCAACCTCAGCTGGAAGAGTGGTGTTGTGCGGAATGTGGTGGAAATTAACAACTCGTAAAACAACTCACGCTTTTGTGAAGGGTCGGTCAAAAACCAAAACAGTTGAGAATGCGCAGATGCAGTTTGTATGCTGGTTAGTCAGTCAGTTGAGAATGCAAGAAATAACTGAATAAAGAAAAATACAAGCACACAGAGAATTAACGTGGTTCGGAGAGAACTCCTACGTCCACGGGGAGTTGTGAGTCCACACAACTCTGTCCAAGTTCTTCTGGACAAACCACTCAGCTTACGCGGGCTGAGCAACAGTTAAGGATAAGTTTACCGGTACTTATCAACCTTACAGTTTAGTTTTCGGGTACTAAACGACCTAACTACTCAGTTGCAGGAAGAGTAGGATCCTAAACCTTTTCAGATGAAATAAAATGAGGTTCCAACTAAAAGCTCGAACGTGAAGTGAGCTATGATCTAACTCTCTATGAACTCTCACTAAGTGATGTTCTCAAGGTTCGATCTAAAGACACAAAAACTAACTCACTCTAGAACTCTCAACAAGTGATGTTCTAAGAGATTAAATTCAGTTCAACTCGTGAAGAATATTGCTCTTTCTTTCGCTCTCTGGTTTCTTCTCGCGTGTGTGTCTTCTCTTTTCGAATGAATGAATGCCTCTATTTATAGGCGGAGAGTATCAACTAGCCATTGGAGGAGCTGTTGATCTCTGTTCTTTGAAAGCGATGGCTTGTCTCACATCTCTGCAAACTTTTCCGATATGGCATCTGTGCTCATCTGCTTTCTATCTGAGATAGCCTTGTGTTGGGCCAAATGGGGTAATGACTTAACGGTCAAACCCTCACGTGACTTCCTTTTTGAAATTCAAGTCTTAACAACATACTTCCAACAAGGAGAGGTCGGTTAAGACTTTCGATCTTCAACTAGCTTGTTCTTCAGCCGATGTTCTATCTGACTTCTAACAGTTAAACTCTCAGCTGACTTCAACTTCAAGTTGTTGATCATCTTGGTTGAGTTCTACAACTGATGTTCTGAAACTGAACACTCAGTTGTCTTCCTTGTATTCAATCAGTTGGGTTCGAACGCTCAGATGACTTCCTTTTCATCTGATGTTCTCTTCCTTTTTTCTAGCTTCTCATCTGATGAACGCTTAGTTGTTTTCCTTACAACTGATGTTCTATTTATTGAATGTGACTTCCCCCTTTTTCTTTTGGATACTTGACCATTGATCTGAACCTTGAACGTAGCTTCTTCCTTCTTGATTCTCATCTGATGAATGCTCAGGTGATGTTCTTATATCTTCCCTCTTTTTGCATTCTGATGAAATGAACGCTCAGTTGTCTTTCTTCACAACTGATGTTCTGTCCGAGTGAAGCCTTGTTGCCATCTTCAGCTGGAGACCTGTAAAGATAAAATCTTGACAATGCTCAAACAGCGAGCCTAACTGCTAACATTAGGTTCTGGCAACATCTACTCGGTTGGAGTCAGTTGGTTTTGGAATTTATCAAAACTCTTACTAATAAATTTTCCAACAAGAGTCCTATCCGCATAACCCCTGAAGAACCCAAACTCAAGCAAAAAATCAGTTAGACAACTATACCAAGCTCTCGGAGCTTGCTTTAGTCCATAAAGAGCCTTATGTAATTTATAAACATGATCGGGTTTGGTTGGGTCTTCAAATCCCTTGGGTTGTTCTACATATGCTTCCTCTTCTAGAACACCATTCAAAAAAGCGGCTTTAACATCCATTTGATGAAGAGTTATGTTAAGATAACATGCAATTGCAAACAACAACCAAATGGATTCGATCCTAGCAACGGGAGCAAAAGTCTCATCATAGTCAATTTCCTCAACTTGAGTATAACCTTGAGCAACTAGGCGGGCTTTATTCCTAATGATATTTTCATACTCATCAGTCTTATTCCTAAAGATCCACTTAGTTCCTATTATGTTAACTCCTATGGGTCGAGGTACTAGTGTCCACACTTTATTCCTAATAAATTCAAGAAGTTCAGCTTGCATGGCATTTATCCAAAATTCATCTTTCAAAGCTTCGGCTATAGTTTTAGGTTCGAGAGTTGATAAGAATGCAATTACACCTACCTTGGTAATTATGCATGAAAAACATACCATCCTTACCATCTCCCGGTAATTTACTGGAGTCTTATCCCTAGTTCTGACCCCTTTCACGAACATCTCCGATGACAAGATCAAGAGGATGATCTTTTTTTATCTTGCTAGGCGGATCTCTCCTAATGACTTCAGTAACCTCTTCTGAGCTTTCTGCTTGGCCGAATGTAGAATCACGTTCAGTTTCTCCTGCAGAAATGTTAGAAGTGGTCTCCACCATAGGGGGCACTTCGATGACCTCTTTATCTCCATTCTCAGTGGGCTTTTCTTTTCTTCCCTGTATCTCAATCAGACTGTCAGTATTATCCTCAGGAGTGTATAAACTCGCAAGATCATCAAAAGTTACATTGACACTCTCCATAACAGTTTTAGATCTAAGGTTGTAAACACGATATGCATGACTATTGAGTAAGTAACCTAAGAAAACTCCCTTATCACTTTTTGTGTCAAACTTTAGACGTTGGTCCCTATCATTTAACACATAACAAACACAACCAAAAACATGCAAGTATTTTAGGTTGGGTTTCTTACCATTTAGAATTTCATAGGAAGTCATGGTAGTTCCAGTTCTCAAGTTTACACGATTGCTAACATGGCATGTAGTGTTTATGGCTTCGGCCCAAAACCGTTTAGAAAGATGTTTAGAATGCAGTATTACCCTAGCCATTTCTTGCAAGGTTCTATTTTTTCTTTCGGCTACTCCATTTTGTTGTGGCGTTTTGGGTGCAGAGTACTCATGTTAAATTCCTTCTTTAACACAAAAGTTTATAAGTTGGGAATTCTCAAATTCTTTCCCATGATCTGATCTCAAATGTTTTATACGGGATTGATAAAAGTTCCTAACTTTCGCATATAATTCCATAAAGGCATCATAAGTTTCAGTTTTATCGTTAAGAAATTTTACCCATGCGTACCTTGAGAGATCATCAACGATCACAAATGAGTATCTCTTACCTCCCAGGCTCTCAACCTCAGCTGGTCCCATCAAATCTATGTGGAGTAATTCGAAGCAGTTTTGTGTTCCGAAAGGTATCTCTGCAGTGGTGACCACTGGATGGGGCACTTTCACCTGTTTTCCAATCTATGTGGAGTAATTCGAAGCAGTTTTGTCCTTTTCTTGTGTCTTACATTACTCTCTCTCTTACTTTATTACTTTTTTCTCTCTTCTCTCAAGTCTCTTCTCTCTTCTCTTCTCTCCCTCAGCTCGAAATTTCTCACGTCGCCTCTCTCCCTCAGGTCGTCTTCTTCGTCATTTATTTCTTATATGCATTTTGTTTCTTTCTTCTCGATATTTATTCATGGCGTTTTGCTTATGGATTGCAGTATGGATTGAATTCTGTATGGCCAAATCGCAACCTGATGCGTCTTCGACTTTTGGGCCATTTGGCCCTATTTTTCATGTCTTTTTGTGTCATTAGAGTCTGTCCAGGGGAAAGAAACTGTTGTTCGAAGGAAGGAAGCTCAGTCCAAGTCAAACAGAGGAAAGGTGGTCAGAATGAGCAGAACTGGAGTGAATCCAGTCGGTTGCAAGGACTACGCAAAGGAGTATGCAGAGCAAGAGATGAATTGAAGCAAGAGACGAGGTTGAAAGGAGGATTCCATGTGAACCTTGAAGCTAAGTTGTTGTTCATCATTCGCATTCGTGGTATTAACACAATGCACCCAACAACAAAGAAGATCTTGCAGCTGCTTTGCTTACGAAGAATCAAATCATGAAACATGCAACCAGTTTGACCACTACAACAATTGCCAGTCAATCACCAGACCTTGAGAAGGAAAGCCACGTGGAAGAAGATTCACACAATATCTGTCAAGCATCTATGGAAGGAAGGATTTGGAGGTCAGCGCCCTACCCTAAATAAATCAATCAATCGAAGATTGCCAATCATCAATCCAGTCAATCACAGATATTCAGAATCTCGCTCAACATGGAAATTGCCAATCATGCCGATTCAGTCCACCAGCTTAGGATTTTGCTCACTGCCACTACGACTATAAAAGTCCAGCCAAAGCGGCTGGCACAATGTTGGTTAATCGATCAGTCTCCAGTTCTTAGTCCGAAGAAAACACTTTTATTCTTAGTTTTATATATGATGTTCAAAACAATCTTTATCTGCTTTTATTTACATTCTGCTGTGAAGAACAAATCCAAGGTTGTTGCCTTAGGTACTTTTAATTCGAGTATTTCGTATTTCTTTTTATTCATGTGTTCTCTTTCGCTCATCATTATATATTTAATCATGTGTGAGTAATTTACTTGGTGAGATTTGGGTATGGGAAATGATTGACTGTTGATATGTGCAATATTCGCGAGGCACTTGTGCCATCGGTTGAGTCCAGTAGTTCCGGAAGGGCTGGAGCAGAACTCATGGGCAGTCCTGACCTAACGGGTGATCTCCGTTCGGTTGGAGCTGTACCATGTCAAGCAAAGGCAGGGCATAACAAACGGTAGCGTTCGATGTGCCCATGACCGAGTAGCTAAGCAGCACCTGACATGGTGCTGGAGATCTGGATGGTGAGGAATGGACAAGGGGATACTGCGTCCTTCTTCAGTCTTGGGCTTCTCTAACAATCACCCATCAACTGTGACGAGGCATCAAGCCATGGTTATCGACCAAAGGACTCATCTCGCGTATCGTAGGCATACCAATGACCGGTTGGACGTGGTCCCGGAAATGAATATCCCGCGAGTTATATCTACTCTGTAGGTGCGGACATGGGAAGTTTGGAAGAGAAGGTTGGTGAGGGGCATACTTGGAGAGATCGGGTATGACTACTATCTAAGGAGGAGTGAAGCACGGCCTTGTGACCGGGGTGAAGCGTGATCTGCGGACCAAGACGACAACAAGGGATTCAACCATCCCAAGTGTGGAGTATGAACTCTTGAAACGCCCCAATGTCTTTGGGCCATGCCTTGAGTTTATATGAAGCATGGACGGATCTTTAGTGTGCCCATGACCGAATTAACATATCAACAATGATCATGACCTACCCCAAATCTTACCCCCTTTTTATATTTGATTTCCGTCTAATTTATTGTGCAGATACACAGATTGAGACCGTGACAACTCGATTTTTACACTGAAGAGTAAAGTGGTTCATCACTCTCCGTGGGATCGACCCTAGCTTACCGCTAAGACTAACCAGTCCGGTAGTGGGCATAGGAGCGTGTACTGTCCGTCTGGGGCATACACAGTATTTTGATCGTACCACACGACGGGTGCGTGTCACAGCCCGCTCACCAGAGCAAACTCAACATGGGAGAAGTGCAAGAGCTTTCATCAACCATAAACCAAAGTGCAGACTCATCGTATGTTGGGAATGACTCAAGCTAACGCAGCATCATCCAGTTTATTACTTTCCCGGATCGTGTGTTGAAGTCTTGCATCTCCATACAGTGCCCCAAACATGATTTCTTGAGCTTCTCCATTACAACTTGATCACATCTTTTCAGACATTCTCAGATGTCACCAACAATTGACTCATAACTATGAATCATTACCTTGGATTTCAATTCTTGGAGGTCGTACCTCATGTATGTCCATTTATGCTGCAGTAAAACAAACAACAAATCAATAACAAACTCATACTCACTCTTTACTGATATTCTGCTTGGTATATGTGGTACGAATTTGCAAATTACGTACCAAGTTAATAAATATATTACTGGTACATACGGTACGTATTTGCAAATGTGTACCTATATTTCTGGTACACAATGTACCCTGACTTCCAAATCTCCAGATTTACACCCTAAATTATGTGAAATCTTACCAGCAAATCACTAAAAGAATTCTTGGACGGCGGCTCAGTTCCTTGTTTGGCTTCTTCGTCGGCAGATTATGTGGCTTCATTTTCTGTTGCCGGCGCTTTGTTTTCTATTGCCAGTGCCTCTATTTCTATTCGAGGAGGCGTGTCCTCGATGAGCAGCATTTCTGTTGTTATTAGAGGAGGAACCTCTTCATTCGGTGGAGGAGTAGTCCACGATGGAGCTGCGGTAGGCCCTCCACTAGTGTCGCTCGTTTTTGTTCTTTTACTCGGCAATATAGTTACGGTGGAAGGATGGTGGTGTAGTGGTACGCGGTGTTGGGATGGTGGTTTTTTGGTACGCGGCGTCAGGATGGAGACGAAGTAGTCAAGGCTATGGACGACGGTGGGAGTCGAAGAGTTGCCGAGAGAGAGAGAGAGAGAGAGAATGGCTTTTCTCATCTTTATAAGCTTAATTGATGTTAATTTGTGTTGAGAAATCATATTTGGAATGAGTTTTGTGCTTAAATATTGTTATTTTGTGAAATATGATGCCCGTTCGTACTTTGTTTGATTTTTCAGAAAATTGGAGTCAAAATTATGCAAATTGAACATAATAAGATGAAAGTACAACTCGATAGGAGTTCATAGGCGAAAACAGATCCAAAATCAGAGTTGAAACGAGGAAGAACAAGCAGATTGAAAATTGTTGCGTGCTGCCATGCGGTCCGGCATGCGAGCGCATGACGGGACCCCCATGCGGTCCGATTTTTGCTCCAAAAGACCGGATTTCTTCGCATTTTACATGCGGTCGTGCATGCGACCACATGGCGAAGCGGGTCAGCCCAAAAACCTTCCTACTTCGATTATAATTCCTTTCCTTGTTAGAATTTGTTCCTTACACGTTTTATGTTAGGTTTTAATACTCATTCTATTGCATAGAAGAGACATCATCTTACACCTTTCATTATTGTTCTTAGTTTTTAGTTTCGTTTAGCTTTGTCTTGGAGTTTTGAAGACTTGTTCAAGAGTTCAAGACGAGAATTATTTCGACTACGGTTTTTCTATTTTAATGTTTATGAATTCCTTTTCTTTTGATTGTGTGTTTGATTTAATTATGAGTAGCTAAGTTTTTATATCCTAGGGTTAGAGAGTAGATGGATAATTAGCTTTAATTCTTATCAATTGACCAATTTATGTCCATCTCTTCTTTTCTATATTCTTGAATTGTTATGCATGTTTGATTGATTCGCCACCAATTGTGCATATTAGTTGTGTTAATACAACATACAAGATATGAGGGTTAATGCATGAACTGGAATATAGGACACGCATTGCGAAATTACCGAAAGAGAAAGGCTTTGTGTGAGGGCATTAATCTTAGGATCTTTTTGGAGTTACTTGCTTATGATGTTTGTCAGAGATGAAAATCCTAGTGAGTAATCCACGGTTAAGTAGTACGAGAGTATGCTTTAACTAATTTTGTGATTGTCTTAAGAAGAGTTGAGTCCCTTGTTAATTGGTTAATTGGTTAGAGTCTAAGTTTGATTATCCATTGAAATCGAAGCCTTAGGATATCTTTTTCATATTTGAGTTTCTAATTACTTTTGTTTGTTTTCTATTTGCTTTTTGATTAGTTATAATTGTTAGTTTATAAACCCAATTTAAAGTTCGAAGTCTAAATTGAGAATGACGGTTGAAAGTAGTACTTGTTAGGTTATTACAGTCTTTGTGGAATACGACCTTCCTTCCATGTGCTCAATTATACCCGTGCACTTGAGGCGTGTTAATAAAATAGCGAACAGAGATGAGATGGAAGAGAGAGAAGGAGAGATAAATGTAATAAATGAGAGAGTAAAACGGTAAAAAAAAACTGAAAATAACCTCTCTTTACTAATAAGGGTATTTCGTCCAATTAGGTCCAATATTCCTCACTTTTTTGTCAAAAATGCACTTTTGATAAAATTTGATGGTTACATGTACCTTAATGACATATGGCAATTTGCCTCGAAAGAGGAAATGTATTCAGACTATTAGAAAAGGGTAAAGATACATATGCGCACCATTATTTTTTTATTGGAATATGCGCACCATTAATCTATATCTATCTATATATCTATCTATATATTATATAAACGAAACAACTTAATAAAAATTTTATATGGCACATCCCAAATCCCTTCATTCCTATTTATCTAAATTCTCAAATTTTCTGAATTAAAAATTAATATTTATCATATCTTATATCATTATTATACATAGATATTACCTTAATATATGAATTATGAGAACAACTTTGTAAAAATTCTATGTGCCTAAATCCCTTCATTCTTATTTATTTAAATTATCATATTTTTTGAATTAAAAATTAATATTTATCATATCTTATATCATTATTGTAAATAGATATTTTCTTAATATATGAATTCATGAGATATTCTACATTTAACTTATTGCTAACATGTGGTATATATATTCCCATATAATTATATCCAATGTGTTCTTTTATTCTAACCTCAATTCATTTTTTTAAGTCGTCCTTTTTTTCACTATTATTATATAATTATATCACAAATCTTTTAGAGGTAATGTTGCAAAATAGCACTTTTTCAAACAAAAAATGCTAAAATGTCACTTACAAAATAAAAGTGTCAAAATAGCACTTTAGTTTGTAAAAAGTCTATTATACTCTTAATGAGTATACAAGAAGACTAACTTTAATTTGAATCATACACGAAAACTAATTTCATGTATGAATTTTCAGCGAAAATTTTCGACCAAATATTTCCGACGAAAATTTTCCGGCGAAGATTGTCTGGCAAAAAATTCCGGCGAAAATTTGAATCATACATGAAAACTAATCTTCGTGTATGCATCATACACGAAAACTAATCTTCATGTATGATTCAAATTTGAAATTTTTGGCGGCAAAAATTTTCGTGTATGATGCATACATGAATGTTAGTCTTCATGTATGATGCATACATGAAAGTCAGGCTTCGTGTATGATGCATACATGATTGTCTAGTCTTCGTGTATAATGCATACATGAAGTTAGGGTTCGTGTATGTTTCAAATTTCGCCGAAAATTTTAGCCGGGAATTTTTGCAGAGAATTTTCGCCGGAATTTTTCGTGTATATGCATACATGAATGTTAGTCTTCGTGTATGATGCATATATGATGCATACATGAAGTTAGGCTTCATGTATGATTCAAATTTTGGCCGGAAATTTTTTGCCAGAAATTTTCGCCGGAAATTTTTACATGAAATTTAGTATTCGTGTATGATTCAAATTAAAGTTGACCTTCTTGTATACCTATAAAGATATAAAAGGTTATAATAAAGGTATAAAAGTCACAAAAAAGATAAAAAGCTATTTGAACACTTTTTTTTTTCAAAATGACATTATCCATTTTTTTTGTTTTCAAAAAGGCTATTTCAACATTTTGCTCAATCTTTTATCGCACATTGATTTTTAAATGACACTCCACCTATTGTAAATCCAATAAATACATAGAGTTAATATGTACTTTTTCGTCCTTTGCAATTTGCACCACTAATTTAATTTGACCAATTAATTAGTGGGCTATATAAGTAATTTGAGTTTAATTGGAAATTTTAATTTAACTAATATTGAGTTGTACCAAATTTAATTGGCCAATTACTCAGTTGGCTAAATGAGTAATATTTTTAATAAAAAAATTAATTTTACTAATAATTGTGTCAACAGACGTCAGACGGTTGCGATCCAGAATCATAGGGATAGATGGGTTGAAAGCGAATCGACAGTTCAAATTATTTTCTTAATATGTTTATATTGAACTCACAGTGTAGTATATTTATGATCACCTTTATTCTTATAGACAATCTTTAATATTATTTTTCTTCTCTAAACTAGTGTAGGACAAAACGGCATTTGCTATCAAAAGAATCAACTTCAATTCTCATACAAAATCAATGTGGGGCAATCTTTTTTATTGTCAAGTATGCCTTTGTCTCATATCGATTTTGAGAATAAATAGAGTTTTGAAAATTATTGATAGAAATATGAAACTTGAAATTTAATTTTATATCTTTTGTTATTTATGCTAGAGGTGCCCACAAAAAGAATACCATTGTCGACGCGCCAATTCTGACCCCGAACTGTAGGGGTAGACGGGTCGATTCCAAATATGCTTTTGCTCCACATCGATTTTGAGAAGAAATATAGTTTTGAAATTATCTATAAAATTGTATGTTCAAATATATAAATTAACTTATAAAACTAAGTAAATGATTTTTCTTCAAAAAATTCAAAAATAATTAACAAACAATATTTTTCTTATAATTTTACAAACTTATCATTCATAAATCATACTCCCTTGATGTGTATTTTATTTTGGGTCATCCTACTCATATTGACATATTTAGTTATTTTATTTTAGGGAAATAATTCATTATTCACTTTATTTAGTTTAAAAGCACTTTATATCACTTTATTCACTACACTAAACATCATCTTTACACTTAAAAGCATTCTTTTTTAATACTAGTGTCGAAAAGAAACACGTCAAGATGAAAGGGATGGAGAGAGTATAATTTATTAATTATACAAGAAGACCTTTTTTACTTAGGAGAAGTAGGAGCGGTAGTGTATAAGTCCGGGACCTTTATGTTCAAAAATAAGATTAATTACTGCTTGAATGTCCCCAAAAAGATAAAAACAATATATTTCTGAAAATTAAAACTTTATGTACATCTAATATAAAACGTATGTAGTATAAAGTTAAGAGACAAATTTTGAAATAGCCATAATGGCCATTAAAACATAAATTTTGATCCACCTTCTTTAAAATTATAAAATTTGGTCATTTTTTTCAATTTAGCACAAAAATACCCTTAAGGAAATGCGGAGCAGGTTGGGTCAGATGCGGGCGGGCACAAGTCGGTTCGGGCGGATATCAGGTATCTGGTACTATTGGCACATTTGATACTATTAGAATATTTGTTTTGGTACTAATTTATACTTATTAGTTCCAATTTTTCCAAAGTGTTGGTACTATTGGAACAAACGGAATTCATTTGTACCAATAGTACCAAATCGCGAACAGCAAACCCAAAAACACACATCGGAAATAACTCTGGCGAACGAGGGCAAGGCTTCACCACCACTACCAATAGAGTCGCAAGATCAAGGTAACCTCAACTGTGATGTCAAAAAAAATAACAACCGACGACGACGCAAGAAAACGGGAATTACATTCCGACGATGGAAAAAACCTTAGAAATCAAATCATGGTTTGATTTCCCTCAAAATCTGAGCGATTTGAACAAAATTTGGGATAAAATTGATCGGAATTAACTTCCATAGGTGATGAACAAATCAGAAAATTGATTAAATCAGTAGAAACAGAGCATCGATTGAGAAGGATAGTAGTAGAAAATTTTCTACTGCAAGTTGGTACAAAGATTCATATTTGTACCAGATTACCAAACCGACCCAAACCCGCCCATGTCTAGGCCCGCGACCCGCGCCCTCCTTATTAAGGGTAGATCCGTTCCAAATTCAAAAGAATGGCCAAAATTTATATTTATGAAGAGAGTGTGCCAAAATTTATACTTTAATGTTCATTATGACTATATTACATGATCTTCTCTAAAGTTAATGCCAAAAACTAATGATTTTATTACAAGACGAAGAGAAATCATTATATTATTAAAAGGAAAATGATTCTAAGTTTACAAAAATCCTGTGTGGCACCCTCAAATCACTCCATTCTTATTAATCTAAATTATCAAATTTTTGAATTTTTAACTATAAAATAGATTTTAAATATCTACTAAAATCTTGTGTCCCACATTAGTTTTTCAATGAAACTCAACCTATTGTAAAGCCTATAAAAACCTAGAATCAATGTCTATTTTCTCATCTTTTGCACCACCAATTTTATTTGGCTAATTTATTTATTAGTCGGTCGAATAAATAACTATATTGTTATAATTTAATAATTTAGTTGAATTTGGGCCGAATAATAATTATTTTTTGTAGCGAACCAATTTATTAGTTCGCCGAATGAAATGGTTCCAAAGTAATTTGGTTAATTTATTAGTTGACCGAATTAATATTTTAAATAGTCTAATAATTTTTTATTTAATATTAATTTGGCCAATTCTCAATCGACTGGTACCTCAAACTCGAGATTCCACATGTCACATCTCTGTTCTTTATTCTTATTCATAATTTTTCATTTTATACATTTTTTTCAGAGTGAACTACTAGAAAGACTACACTAGACAAAAAACTATAATTTTGTCCTTCTACTTAATTTACAATAAAAGATGCCAACTTTGAGATGATGAGACAAAAATACCTTTACTTTTTCACCAACCATCCTATTTTCTCTTCTACTTTATTTTTAGAACCTCATAGCATTGTATCACTGTACACCACTTATGCAGCGGCGATGGCGGAATGGGTGACGGACGGTGGTACGATACTACGAGATTTGGAAAATCGTACATCACCACCGTGATGGTGGCGGAATGGGTGACGGACGGTGGTACGATGCTACGAAATTCCGAAAATCGTATCTCGCCACCGCGACGGTGGTGCCGGGCGATGGCAGAATGGGTGGCGGACGGTGATACGATGCTACGAGATTCCAAAAATCGTACATTGTCGTTGCAGTGGTGGCGGCGGCGGTGGCGGAATAGGTGGCGGACGGTGATACGATGCTACGAGATTTCGAAAATTCTACCTCGCCGCCGCGGCGGCGGCGGTGGCGAAATGGGTGACGGACGGTGTTACGATGCTACGAGATTCGGAAAATCGTACATCACCGTCGCGGTGGTGGCGGCTGCAGTGGCGGAATGGGTTGTGGACGGTGGTACGATGTTATGAGATTCCGAAATCATATCTCGTCGTCGCGGTGATGGTGGGGGCGGTGGTGGTGGCGGAATGAGTGGTGGACGGTGATACGATGCTACGAGATTCTGAAAATAAAGTAGGAGAGAAATAAGATGGTTGGTGAAAAAGTAAGGGTATTTCTCTCATACATTACATCATCTTAAAGTTAGCCTTTTTTTGTAAATTAAGTAGTTGAAAAATTATTGTTTTTTGGTATAGTGCGACTTTTTTTGTTAATAAACTCTTTTTTTCATGTATTTTCTAAAATCTAAAATCATCATCCATGAACTAATTTTTTTTCCATGTATTTTCTAAAATATAATCGTTATCCATGAACTATTTTTTTATGTTATTTATGGTTGTGTTTCCAACTTTGCATAATTCATAATTGTAATCAACGAAAATGAATAGTATAATCAATTTTTTTTTTATTAAATTTGGAGGCTATATAAACTCTAATTGAGTTCATAAATTACGCACTTATAAATCAAAACCGTGGTCAACGAGTCAATTCCAACCCGGAACCATGGAGGTAGATGGGCCAATTCCTAATCGACAAGTACCTCAACTCGGAAAATTTTCATTTTATGCATTTTTTTCATGTATAATATAAAATATAGAATCGTTATCCATAAATTATTTTTACGTTATTTGTAATTGGATTTCAAACTTTGAATAATCTATTATCATAATTAGCGAATATTAATAGTACAAATAAATTAATCAATTTATTAAATATTGTATCTATATAAATTTTAAAAAAGTTTAATAAATTATGCACCTATAAATCAGAGTTGTTGTCAATATGCTGGTTCCGACCCGAAACTATGACTGTAGACGAGCCAATTTCCAACCGACGAGTATTGTTATACGAATTTTTTTACAAAGGGACACAAGTGATGATTTTTTAATCGGGTTTGAAATAAGTACTGGTATATAGATATCAAATAGGTTTGAATAATCCTAATTACATCGTCTTAAATTGTTTGATTAATCGTCTCTATTAGAAAACGTCAAATGTGTAGGAAAATTGACAGAAAAATTACTTACGATTTGTCAACGGTCAGTTCCGACTCAAAATTGTGCACGTAAAGGGGGTGATTTAGTATCAGCAGGGAAACTTTTATTTTTTTATAATTTTATGTTGAACTCATAAATTAAGGATATTTAGGATCATCTTTATTCTTATAGACAATCTTAAAAAAATCTTCATTAAATCAATGTAAGACAAATAGATATTTGCTATAAAAATGAACCACCTTAATTCTCATACAGATTTAACACAAGACAATTAATCTCTTTTAGAATTAAATAATTTTTGTCCCACATCAGGTTTGAGAAGAAATGACTTTGAAAATTATCTATTAAAAATGGATGTGAATTAGATTTGAAATTTTAATGGGTATTATATAAAAAAAAATAATTAACAAATAATACCTTTCTTATAATACTATTACATATTATATTTTATTAATTTTTATTAAATAATAATTTCCGATCGATTTTCGACGGGGTATAGACTAGTTTATTTAATTCATTTTTTTTTACGCATGGGTTGTTCAAATTGATTTTAATTGTCCAATCGAACGGCCAAGGACTGGTAAATTGGGCCCTAATGATGAATAATACAGCCCATGAAAGTTTAAAGGCCCAGTAATGATATAAAGAAGCCTCAACCACCACAATTCATCCTCCATCATCCATCATCAAGAAAAAGGAGGACGGAATTACCAAAACAGCATGCGGCTGCCTAGTTATGCTTTAATTCTTTCTAGGATTTACTACTTCATAATTGAGAGTTAACTATCTATAATTAGGGTTACAATTAGCTGAAAAGATTCCATGATTAAGATTTATAATTAATTTAATTGGGTTTAGTAATTTATAATTCAAGTGCAGTATTCCACAATTAGAAACTACTATAATTTGTTGGGTTAATTACGCTAAATACTTTAATTTTTTATCATTCTGAAAATGCACCTCAATCGAAGATTCTTCGTGACATACCTCTAACTTTAGATTCTTTCTCAATTTGCATTTTGGCCAAGTTTTCCGGCCAAAACACTGTTGTATGGAATATACGTGGACAAATAAGACTACATGGCAATCAAAATAACAAAAACGACGTTGTTTTACCGAATAAAATTAATTAAATCAAAAAATAGAATTACACATCAATGTCAAAACACTTGCTATGTATGTCGGTCAACTCTCACTCCCCTTCTTCTTCACTGATGAAATCAAAACAAAGAATAATAAACAAATGAACTCCACTCCAGCCAACATGAATTTACATCAAATTCAAGTGAAGAAATAGAACAATTGCAACATTTAACACGAATCAACCCTTAATCTAATTATTCACTCCATCACTCCAATAAAATTAAGCAAATGCAAATCTCATCATCGTCATTCTTCCCACCGCCACCGTTGTAATTTACATCCACGCCGGCGGGAGAAACACACATAAGGGTTCCTTACATTCTAAGATTGCTCATTTGTAGGCGTTGACCAAGAAAACGAGAGGAGACTCCCAAGTAAGAAACCATTTTCCTCTCTGTATTTCGTGATTGAATTAAGGATTGGAGAGAGGGACGTCATCGACCTCGTCAAGTAGTGGTCAGGCTGAATTAGGGGACGACACTCTACAACTTCGATTCAAAAGAAAAGAGGTTGGTGGTGGTGTAGGTGACCGGCGGCTGTGATCCAAGGGCGAACGCAAGATTTTAAATAAGGAGGGTTAAAAATTATGTAATGTCTACTATTTTTTAGGCACGATTATTGAAGGAGCAATGATAGAAAATGGTAGGTTTATCAATTTTAATGGTTAAATATTTTCATTAATGGAAATAGGACATCATGAATGGTACAGACGAAAAAGAAAAAAGAGACGTTATCAATGGGACACATGGAGTACCAATCAAGTTTAAATAAAATTTTATACGTAATTAAAATACTATACAAATAATTCATATAAATCTAACCTATATTTAACCCAATTTGTCATATTCTGAAACTTATGCATAATAGTATCAATAAGAACACAATTGAATATATCATTTTTAATATAGACTAGTAAATTATCATTCATCCATTCATCATTTATTCAGTTGCGAAGCCGATTTTTCACAATCTTCATAGTTGAACATATAGGTTGTTGCAAAAACACAGAAGAGGGAAGAAAGTGTTGCAAACTTGCAAAATCTTGAAATGTAAAAGATTGAAAATGGTAGTTCTAAAAAATAATAAGGTATAATAGGTAATTAATATTGAAATGCAAGGGGGGTCAATTGCCTCTCCTTGGCTACACTTGGGTCCGGCAGTGGCTGTGGAGGTTGTGTGGCGGTAGAGAAATGTAAGAGATGATGAGAGACATGAGAGATAGTGGTGGTGGTGACGACGACGGTTGTTTGGATTTGGACTGACAATGGCAACGGGTCTGGGCTGGTGGCAGTTGCGGTGGTGGTGACGACGATGATGATTAGGGTTTGGGCTTGTGGCGGATGCAGTGGTGGTGGCGACGATAGTGGTTAGGAATTTGGGCTAGAGATGGTGACGGGAGAAAGGAGAGTAATTACAGGAGGGATGGAGAATGGGGAGATGACTGGAGTTTTTTCTATTTCTATTTATTTATTTTATTTTCATTTTATTTTATTTAGTTATTAAAACGATGTCGTTTAGTTTGCCTAAAAATAGCCACATAAGCATTTCGAGTTGCCAACTCAGCAACGATTAAGGGTTTTTTTTTTTGGCTCCTAGGTGCAAATTGAGAAATAATCTAAAGTTAGGGGTTTGTCACGCAGAATCTTCGGTTGAGAAGCAATTTTAGAATTAATTAATCTAATTATCGAAGAGTGAAGGCCAAGCAGGAGTGTTATATGAAAAACAAAAAATGAATTTGGACACCAGGGATACTAATGATATTTTTGCAAATAGATTGACTTTCTCATTAAATTCGAATAATCCTTTAATTAAGCGAATAATTGTTTGTCTAATTTACACTCCTCACTAATTTATGAACTAATTAATGAGAGGGAAAAAATGATAATTTGGGAGAGAAATATAATCGTAATATAATCGCACCAATTTAGGAACTAATTTATGGGAGGGAAAAGACATCTTGGGAGGTAAACATAATCTTACTAATTTAGGAACTAATTTATGGGTGGGAAAAGACATATTGGGAGGGAAAAGATTGGGCTGGAGAAATTTCAATAGTATTTCTACCGGCTTTTTTAAAAACTTTTTAATTCCAAAATATAATCTACTTTAATTAATTTTAATTATTTTAATATTATACTAGTAGTCGAAATATTAGGAATATTATGAAATCGAAATTATCTATTTTTAATTGCATTAAATATATCAATTTAGAAAATAATAAATATTTTTCTAATAAATTTGTAATTAAATTATATAGTGAAATACCCATTATGGGGATTATAACCCGATATATAGCCCACCTTTTTAATTTACACAAATTATATCCACTTTTTTAAAATTTGGACTTAGATACCCTTATTTCTCTCCTATCCGAATCCACCCGTCCTGACCCTGCCCAAACATACCCGGATCCATTTTATAGACCCATCTCCCCTCCCTCTCCTTATCTCTCGCTCCTCGATTCACTGTCGTATACATACCAGATTTCTTCTGCCTCTTCCGAGGAGAATATGGTGGTGGTGTTGTCCCATGAGCTGGAAGAGAAGTAGCGATGGTGCTGCGGCTTTGGCTGGAAGACGACAGAGAGCTTTGGACGGCGACGGCTGCTGCAACCCAAGCTGACGCCGAATGAGGTCAGAGTGTACATCTCCAATCTCGATTTCGATTCCTAATTCCTAACTTTCGTACTCGATAATTCAATCGCAAAAATCTCAATTAGATTTTGATTTTGATTTGATTTTGGGAATAAATTTGAAGATATGCCTTCGATGGAAGAGGGGAAGATGTTCCTACTGTCGAGGTTGGGAAAATTCAAGAATAAATTCAATGGCGCAATGCACCGCCAATTCTACCGGTGTTTCGCCTCCACGAGCACAATGTTCTTGTGGGCCCTGTTTCTATTTCTAGTGGCGTTGATGGCGGCGTATTTGAGCTTCCAATCCTTCAGCGACTCCGGCAGCAAATACTTTTCCACCGTGTGGAGCGGCATCCAATAGGAGATACAAACCCATAAATCTGCCACAACCTTGAATTAAGTTATAATTATATCTTAATTAAGTTTGTGTTTGGTGTTGTAGTTTGCTGATGCGTTTGGAGGCTTCAATACCAGATCTGCCATAAAAGCCTCACTTAACAGATTTTGAACACCAAGTCTTTGCTGAAACGTCACAATGAAAATCACAAGGATATCAATTGTTGCATTGTCTTGCATCATTTTGTACAACATTTTGTTTAATTTTATTTAATCTTCTGAGTAATTAGTATGTGCCGGTCTCATTTAGGGTTTGATTCCCCATTTAGGTTTATATTATAAATTATATTGCGAAATACTAAGTAATTTGGTACTTTTGGCACTAATGACAATATTAGTGCCAAAATAGCTAACAGAAAGCACAAAGAAAAATACTAAATAATTTGGTACTTTGGCACTATTGACCATATTAGTGCCAAAAGTGCCAACAGAAAGCACAAAAAAGTAATTTGGTACTTTGGCACTAATGGCCATATTAGTGCCAAAAGTACCAACATAAAGCATTAGTGCCAAAGTACCAACAAAAAGTACAAAAAAAAATACCAAATAATTTGGTAGTTTGATACTAATGACCATATTAGTGCCAAAGTACCAACAGAAAGCACAAAAAAATACTAGTAATTTGGTACTTTGGCACTACTGACAATATTAGTGCCTAAAGTGGCAACAGAAAGCACAAAGAAAAATACTAAGCAATTTGGTACTCTGTTTTTTGTTTGCCTCTTCATTTTTTTGTTTTCCGCTTCTTCTTTGGTCAAGATTCAAGCGAGGGGAGCCGAAGGCCTCGGAGCGAGCCAAATAAATCCAAATTATTGCCTGATGATTATCCTTATATTAGTAATCGTAACGAAGGCAGACCCGAAGGCGAATTCGCAAAATCGGAGCAGTATAACTTGTCATGTTCAAAAGTAGACATTGTCGTGACAAAATGTAATGATTGTGAAAATTTGATACTTTGACACTAATGACCATATTGGTGCCAAAAGTACCAACATAAAGCACAAAAAAAAAATACTAGTAATTTAGTACTTTCGCACTAATGACCATATTGGTGCCAAAAGTACCAACATAAAGCACAAAAAAAAAATACTAGTAATTTAGTACTTTGGCACAAATGACCATATTAGTGCCAAAAGTATCAACAAAAAGCACCAAAAAAAGTAATTTGGTACTTTAGCATTAGT
Organism: Schizonepeta tenuifolia; assembly: GCA_029490685.1. Taxonomy (NCBI): domain Eukaryota; kingdom Viridiplantae; phylum Streptophyta; class Magnoliopsida; order Lamiales; family Lamiaceae; genus Schizonepeta; species Schizonepeta tenuifolia. The sequence goes on from CM055955.1 coordinate 42,472,218, forward strand.
GATCATATTAGTGCCAAAAGTACCAACAGAAAGCATAAAAAAATACTAAGTAATTTGGTACTTTGGCACTTTGACACTAATGACCATATTAGTGTTAAATACCAACTGAAAGCACAAAAAAATGTAATTTGGTACTTTGGTACTTTGGCACTAATTAGTGACGCAACGGGTAGCACAAACACAAACACCACGACAAACACAACGCAAGAACAATTCACATTTCCGTTGATTCAACGAATACTGAAACGCGAAGAAAAAACTGAGGAAACCCTCATTTTCTATATCATAAATAATATCAAAATCAACCGTCTTTCCCTAGGTCTAAACATCCAATTTATACTAGTAAAATAAGAGTCTAATGGAATAAAAGTCTTCCTAAAATAAAAGAAGCAAATGGAGAAATAAAAATAATAAAAAGATGGAAACATAATCAAATTCTTGATTGCTACGAAATTCAAATCTAAAAGATTATTGCTTCTCTAAATAATAATTCTACGTGAATTCATTTCCATCATTCTCTCCCGGTGAGAAACGATTCTCCCTCGAATCGGATAAGACTTCATCTCCGGACGAATTCGCCTCAAAATATGCAATCAAATAGAGGAAACCAACAAAAAAATACCAAAACTTAAAAAAGCGTTCTTTTATAGCCTCTCTTTAAATAACACTCTTTTGTACCAAAATCGTGTAAAAGTACTGAAATACCCTTAAGTTTCAAAGTCAATTGTGTCAGATTTTTAAATCCGCACGTGGTCACGATGAGGTGGTCACGATAGAAAAGCCCACCGTGATCATGATAGCCACTCCCATCGTGAGGTCACGATGGACTTTCCCATCGTGACAAAGGTAGATGTATGCGAAACCTATTAATTGCATCTGCACATTCGATTTGGTGAATATTTTCGGATGTACTAGGTGATAAACGAAGCCACTTTTTTAAAATTTTGTTAGTAAGAGGTTGGTGGTGGTTGTAATGGGGAAGAATACAATGATTATTCACCTCATTGAAACACATTCAACATATTCATCTCTTCAAAACACACACAAAAAAAAAGAAAAAAAATGAATCATCATTCCAAGCATCCAAGATCTCACCCAAGAAGAAGGAAAGCATCAAAGAGGGCTCCGTCGTGTTTGTTACTTCATACAAAGGTAAGCATAATATGTAAAATGTTTGTTTATATATTTGCAGCTGAAATTATGGTATTGTTATGGTGAAATTAGGGTTTTCAAATTATAATACAAGATATACTTTACGTTATGTCATGAAATATATTATTTTGTTTATATATTGGGGTATTAAATTAAAACTTCATGTTATCGGGGGGTTAAAAGAAGTTAAAATACCTGGTATCGGGCTCACCACGAATTTTGCCATGGTCATGATGGTGGAGCTCATCGTGGTCACGATGGTGATTACCAACGTGAGGTCACGATGACAATCCCATCGCGACCTCACGATGACTTTGACCATCGTGAGCTCACGATGGGATTGTCATCGTGAGGTCACGATGGTCATCACCATTGTGACTACTACAGATGTGTCCTAAACAAGCATTTCCATTGATTGTTTACACTTTGTGTTTGTATCTTTTGTTAATTGCAGATGTCTTTACGCCGTATTATGATACATCACGGCGGTCATTGGGAGCGATCGACATATATAGACGGGGATTTATTTCTTGTCTACATCGACCCCGGCACGATTAATCGTGCTAACCTTGTGGAACTCAGTAGAGAGGGTTTGAATGGTGGGAAGGAGACCGAATGTGTGTTATGGTACATTACAAACATTAACGGCATGAAAGCAAAAGTGCTATTGCAGGACGATTTAGAATTACTTCGATGGTTAGCGGACCCTAAAGAGGATCTGGAGGTTTATGTGATTGAAAACGGTGGTAACTCTGCCCCCGAAGTTAATGTGAGGGGTAGCACCTCGGGTGCACAAGATGATAGTGACAATGATGATGATAAATATGATGAAGATTATGAGGAGGACGAAGCGGTGTCTACATCCGAAGACGAAGAGGAAGATCATCGTAAGGATTTGCTTGAATCGATGAAAGAAGAGTTTTATGCTTGGATTGGACAGCCGGCACAAATGAATAGGCTCATGGGGCAGCGACACTTTTTATCGGACCATCAATCAGAAAGCGAGGTTGAGCATGAGCGTACACAACGCAATTGGATCATTCCACATCCAAACCTTGAAAGCGCAGTACCGTTGGCGTGGGTTGAGCGACCTATCGTCATCAATGGTAGTCTCAAGGTAGGGTCCATATTTCGATCAGTGCAAGATTTGAGGATAGCTGTAGGAATGTATCATTCAGAGCACTTTGTAGTGTGTAAGACCGATCGCTCCGCTTCGAATCGTGCAGTGTACCTATGTAGGAGTGGTAGAAAGAATTGCACGTTTAGGTTGTGTGCTCTGGAATGTGCAACTCTTTTTCGGATTATTAAGTTGACATTGGATGACAGTTGCCGGTCAGATTTGAACCGTGGTGCACGTGCAAGGTCGGTGAGTGGCGAGGTGGCCGCATTTTATTTTTCAAAGAAATTGATAGATGAGAAGGTCATTCTGAGGCCAAAGGAGATTATGGCAGAGATGCGCATGCGATACGGCGTTCAAATATTATACAACTTTGCCGTTCGAATGAGACAACTAGCAATAGAGAGAATACATGGTGACTTCCCCTCGTCATATCAGAAGATTCCGTCGTATTTGTATTTGTTGAAACAACGTAATCCTAGACTGTATATGACTTGCAGACGACTAGTGAAGGAGTGTTCTGTCACATGTTCCTTGCCTTTGGACAATGTATTAGAGCATTTGAAAAGTGTCTTCGACATGTGCTTAAAGTAGACGGGACTCATCTTAAGGGTAGAAACAAAGGAACCTTATTTGTTGCGGTGACAAAGGATGAGAACGAGCAAGTGTTTTCTCTTGCAATTGGCCTTGGTCCGATAGAGAACGATGAGTCATGGACTTATTTTCTCTATAACCTACGCAAATCTTCAATCCTCACGAAGATTTTTTGATTGTGAGTGACCAACATAAGAGCATTAGGAATGCAGTTCGAACCATCTATCTAACTACATTCCACGGATTGTGTTATCACCATCTGCAGATAAATTTGACCCCATACGGCAAAGTTGTGGCCACACTCTTATGTCAAGCAGCATATAGTTATCGCCATGAGGTGTTTGAAAACTTTTTCGACTTATTGTACAGTGTAAGTCCTAATGGTGCTCACAGACGACTTTCTCAAATTGGACCAGAGAGGTGGGCTAAGCCAAAGTGTCCTGTGCGGCGCTATGGATTACTGACATCCAATGTTGTCAAATCCGTGAACAGTGTTTTGTGGTGGGGTAGGCGTTTACCAGTGTGCTCATTACTTGAAACATTTCACCACGTTTTTGTCACAGCCCCAAATCCCGAGGGACGGCAGAAGCCGGGGTGCGACTGGGGTTGGATTAAAGAAGCGGGGAAGAAGGGGGCTAACTGACTAAACATACATGAAAAGACATCGTTAAAACATAAACAAGACTTGAATATATAGAAGAAACTAAGTTCATAATTACAGACTTAACTACAGAGTTGTTCAAAAATACATCTCATAAGATATTCAGAGTTTTGCAGCGGAAGGGTTCTAACTAGCATCCTATCCTTTAACTCAACACCAACCGTCGCCGCTCACCGTCGCTTCAACCTGCACATTTAGAAAACAAATGCAGGGCTAAGTACAAACGTACTTAGTGGGCACGATGCCGAAATCATAATCATAAATATAGATAAATATGGCATTTCATAAACGTAGCACATCGGAGTTTTATTGAAAGAATCCGTGTCTACTAAACATTTTCTGACTCTTTTCTCATAAATCACTCGCGCGAGCATTTTCTGACTAATGTTACGTTCAATCTTGACCAATTCTAATTCACCGTGGCTGGTAGCCCTCAACAGGATATCACATACACCACAGGTTACAAAGTGCACTAACTCTGGAAAGCACTTAGCAGCTAACTCAGAGCCGATCGTTAGTTAATCTAGTTAGATTAACTCTAAATCTGGAAAACACGAATGTTGACTCAGATAGGTACAAGAGAACTCACATAAAACAAAAACAGTTCATGCCATAATATCACATTGAAAACACATATATCAAAGCGATAAAGAAAGATTTTCCGAGCATTGCTCGTTTTATTTGTATATAAAAGCCCACCTTGATTTACAGAACTTAAAGCAAAAGCTTCCAACTTTGGATCTTCCGTCCTTTCTCTACAGTTGGCTTCCTCCTTCATCGTAAAATAAACATACTTAAAAGCGGGTCGTAAAAGATAATCGATCAAAGAGAATCGAAATAAGGTTTAGTTGTTTCATTCTTTAGGCATTTGCACGCTTACTAGATTCGTTTTACTTAAACGGGAAACGAGATTCGTACCAATCTCGTTTAGAACTCGGAAGATCTCATACTCGACTCTCGGATCAGTAGAGAAGGTAGTCGATATCTTAATACGACTTTAAAGATTATAAGAAACAAAGTTGGAAAGAATCAACTTAGGCGATTTACGTTTTAGTTCATTGAACGATTTATGAAATTTCTCGTTTATTACTTCTTTAATGAAAGGATAAGAGATAAGATCTCGACTGGTTTTCATCACTCAAGGTCCTGTACTTGACTCTAGGGTCAGTAGGGAGATATTCGTTAGATAAAACGGCTTAAACGATCGAAAGAAACTAAGTTGTGAACTAAACAACTTAGAAAACAAGAAACTGAATTTTCACTGCGCAGTCCAGTAACTCTGGAAGCTGTCCAGAACAGAGATTTGGAAACAGGGGATGAGCCCTGTACCACTAGAAAGATTGGGATTTCTAGTTTACGCTCCAATTTACGGATCGCAAATCCGATAAACGAGCTAAAAGTTATTACAGTTTCCGGCGAGGATCGCAAAACTGCCGCGAAAACCCTAATTGCTTGATAGGTTCGACGTATAACGTCTTAGGTTCGTTCTAAGCTCTCGTATTTGATTTCTTTGGAAACTGGGCCCTCAAGGCAGTCATCACGTACTTCCGTACGTGACGAACTCCTTCTCAAAACTCGCTCAAAAGCACGACGTTCTAAACGTCGGATTTCAACTAACAATTACTAAACCAACAAAATTATTCAAAACGCGTTCTAGTTCTCGACCATAATTATAGCTCATATTATATCAACTCGAAAGCTTATGACGTCAACTAAAAAGTTGTTCCAAATTCCATAATAAACAATAATATCAAATTAGAATTCTCATCCGACTTCTCGATTATTAGTTACGACTAAATGTTCATCTCTTACGCGATTTTCAAAGTTGTCGGATTCCATTTAAATTTTACGACGTTAAACTACGTCTAACGTGAATCACTTTCATGCATGCAAACATATCATAACATTATTCTAACTCAACTTATAAGGTGATTTTCTTATCCAATTAACTACATTTATTCATTAACCAACCTCTTATAACAACTATTAATCAATTGCAAATCAATTTCCAACTAACATGCATCAAACTCCTAAATTCAACTCAAACCCTAAATGAAATTTCACAAACACATAGGGCTTTTGATTCCTTTTCATTCTAATCACTAATTAAACCTCTATTAAATAAGAATCAATCATCAAATGAAGAAAATTAAAAATCCTACCCATGCCTTAGAATTTTCGGTATTAACAATAGAATTAGGGTTCTTATTTTTGTTCAATTTTAATCCCTAATTATCCTATCTAATACATCTTATTTCATTATTCCAGATCAAATTATCCATTCCAATACTCAAATTTTTCGATCAAGAATGAAAAAGAAAAGAGAAGAAATCCAATTGGATAGAGTTATAGAGAAGGGAATTACCTTAAGAATTAATGAAAGATGTATGGAGTTTGAATGGAAGGATTGAGACTTGTGTTCTTCTTCAAGTTCTTGGAGCTTTCATTAATGGAGGTTGATGAAGTGAAGAAGATGATGAATGGGGAAGTGCAGCCGATTGTGAGAGAGAAGTGGGAGGAAATGGGTTGTTTTAATTGTTAAAATATTTGCTAAGGTGAAAGGTGGAAAGTAAATAGGTAAGGTGTCACTTAATTAGGCTTTACCAACATGCATGTTTTCTAATTAATTAAAAAATAAAATAAAAAAAGTCGGCTTCCTTATAGATTTAGGAGGGATACGTGTTTTTCCGGCGCGATCCGACGTTACGGAAAACGTTCGACGAAAAACGTTGCTCGGCACAAAATCGTCGCGATCCGGTTGACCGTAAATTCTAACGTACGGAACTTAATTGGAAAAAATAAATTTACAAAAATTATTTTGACAAAAACTCGGGACGACACAGTCCGATTTTCGTCCGGAAAAATATAAAAACGAACTTTCTCGGGCGTGTTCGTATCGCGATTTCGTGAATGTGAAAATCAGACGGTTTTCCGTTCTGAGTTTACGAACTAAAAACTTTTCGTACGCGCTAACCCTAAATACAGTAGTCGGCTAGCTGACTTCTGTAATTTATTTTCAGAAACGGATTCGACCGTTAGTCTTAGAATTCAAAATCGTAAACTTAGGCGTGCAAAGCCATTTATTTAATTAACTTTAAATTTTAAGAACGTAAGGAATTTACGGGGCATTACAGTTTTGGAGGATTGGTTTGACGAGCGGCGTACCGACGTTGAATCGAGAGATCGTGTGTTGACTGTCACTACATTCAACAAGCTTTCTCTATCAGTGCAAGTGAGCCTCGCTCTTCCTGTTCGAGCAATCACCGAACATGTTTATAAAGTAGACGAAGATAATCAACAATGTCAAGTCAATCTTCAAAATTGAATGTGTGATTGTCGTGTCTTTGATGAGGATAGGATTCCATGTAAGCATGTCGCTACTGCTATAAAGTAAAATTTATATTATTTGTTGGAATTTTCTTTAGCTTTTATATTTATTGTGTATGTATGTAATTCTCTTTTTACTATTTTAACAGGCAGGCCGGCATTAGTTTGAATGTGTACAATTTCGTAAATAGATATTTCAAACAAGAGGGCCTAAGACAGACTTATGTTGAGCTCATCAATCAAATACCGCACCCCGATGAGTGGAATGTGCCGCCGGAGATTAAATCAACTAGGGTTATCCCTCCAGAAGATGTACGTCAGGCCGGTCGTCCAAGGTCAAGTCGTGCTCAGTCAGCAGTTGAAGGCACGAGAACACGACGTTCTCAAGTTTGCTCCAGGTGTGGTGGATCTGGGCACAATAGGAAAAAATGCACGACATCTATCCACCCCGGATGAAGTCGATTTGAATATCCCTCTCCAACAAACAGAGAATGAACAAATTTTCATGATTTTGGGGGAGCAGAATCAAGTCAAAGGTGCCGGAGGAAAAAAAGATGTAGCAATTGCCGTCGTGAGGGGCATAATATTAGGGCATGTCCCGACCCAATTGAAGATGAAATATAGCAGTAGCAGAACTTGTTGAGTTCATGGCATTGTATTAACCTTTTGTAACCTTTAATATCTATTTTTATGTTCAGAATATTTGAGACATGTATTATTTGCATACATGAATGATTTTTAGTGACTTCCTGCCTTGATCACGATGACAAAACCATCGTGAACTCACGATGAAGATGACCATCGTGAGGTCACGATGAGGCACCCAACATGAGGTCACGATAGAGGTAACCATCGTGAGGTCATGATGGCCACCACAATCATGAGGTCACGATGGTGATCATATCTTGAGGTGACCAGATTTCTCGATAAAGTGAGACAAAATCTCAAACTTTTTATTTCCACCATACAATTACCCTTCTTTTTCTCCAATACCCAACATCATCCTTATCTCCTTCATCTCTCTCTTCCCTCTTTGCCGCCGCCGATCCTCTTCTCCACCACCGCCGCCGCCCCCACCGCTGTTTTCCGATTTGAGGTAGGTATTTCTTCGACCCCAATGTAACCCAATTATGAGGAGTTATGAAATTTTCTTTGAATTGAGTATTTTTTTTGTAAGAATTATTGAATTTGGTTTGATATGTTGATGTTGTTGTTGTTTTATGTTCGATTTGGTTTGAGTTTTATGTTCTATTTATGTTGTTGTTGAAATTGGAGATGTTCATGTTGATATGTAAGAATTATTGAATTTATATTTTTCGCATATGTCAAATTATTATTCTTTTGTGTCAATTGTTGAATTTGGTTGGAGATGTTGATGTTTATGTTATTTTGTGGCATATGGATGGTTGTAGATGTCGTCATCTTCGAATCCCTCGGCTCCATGCATGTATCTCTCAAGAGATAAACCGTTTTTCGATGTTATCCTTGTAGAGATCGAAATCTTGTGGATATTATTATTAATTTTAATAGCTTATGTTATTATGGAATCTAATGATATCAATATTAAATAGGTTATTTAATTGATAGATATGTCCTTATATGGTGATAAATATCAATTACTTTGAAAACAAGTAAAAGATATGCATGAATCTTCAATAGCCAATCAAATTGCACCACCTAAGCCATTAGAGCCCATGATGGAGTCCAAAGCCCACTCAACTTCTCTCTTCCTACAATTATAAATAGGGGTCTCCACACAGCTTCAAATCACACCTAAAAATCATCTTCAAGAGCGCAAGAATTGAAGAGATAAATTCTCTAAGATTTCTCTCAAAACATTCAAGGTGTCTCGGCTAGATTCAAGGCGTTCTTCGTGGGAAGCAACGCGTTCTTCGGCAGAAATATCTCAAGTGGCATTTGATCCGGAAACAAGGCGGAAGTCCTCCAAGTCAACGTTATAAAGCTCGACACTCAACGTTACTTTGGAAATAAGGCGGACGTCCTCCGCATCAACACCATCAACCCCAAAGCTCAAGTCGATACAATCAACCTCAAAGCTCAAGTCAACGTCATCAAGTCAAAGATCAAGTCAAAGCTCAACGTTTACTTCGGAAGCAAGGCGAAAGTCATCCGTGTCAACGTTATAAAGCTTGAAGATAAAGTTTAAAGAGATCAAGGAGGCATACTTCTTATCAAATCTCAAAGACTATCAAGTCCAAGGAGGTCAAAGAGGCATACTTCTCTATCAAATCTCAAGGGTTGCTTGAAGACCGTCTGAGGATCAACTTGAAGAGACGAATCGGAGGATCAAATAGAGATTGAACCCGCATATATTCGATATTCTTATATTTGTATACAACCTTATATTTATTTGAATAAATACAATATTTTGTGTTTACAATCCTATCCAAGTCATATGTTTCGGCTCCATGGCACCTGGTAAAAATTTGTACCATAAACAATTGTAATGTGTTAATTTTTTTACCGTTCTTTTGAATTTAATGAATGTTTTATGTGCAATAGCATGTACCGGCACATGTGATAGATAAACTTCCTCGTGCTAATGTACCAACGGTTGTCAATCATATGGGAACCGAATGTTAGTTGACCTACCTTGGTACTAAGAAGAAATCGAGTTTGAGTGCAGCGGGTGGAAAGAATTCACATGCACTTTCACACTCAAAGTCGATGATGCCGTGATCTTTTAGGTGATGGAGTCGACACCTCAACTTATTATACTCCGAGTGTTGATCATTAGGGACATGAACTATCTGCCGCCGGAGTTAGAGGCCAGAAACAAAGCTGCACAGGATGCACAGGATGGTGGTGCGACACAAGAAACGGCGATAGATGTCAACTAGAGTGTTTATTGTAGTTTAGATGTATTTAATTTATGTTTGAACTTTATTGGTACTTTATGACCTCCTTTATGAATGTTTAAGTTATGTAGCCACTAGTGGTATTAAACTAGACTCATTTGGTGTTTAATTTGATATTTTATTTGATGCTAATTTGTTCAAAATTGTTTTTTTTTTCTAGTTTCTGGAAAGGTCACGATGGACATGATATTGTGACCTCACGATTGCCTATCCATCGTGACCTCACGATGGCTTCTCCATCGTGAGGTGATCATGGGCATGGTCATCGTGATCACGATGACTTGTTCACGATCATGTTCACGATTATGTGTTTTGCCCATCGTGAACTAATGAACCGGATCGATTACGCCGAAAATAATGACTAATTAGTCTTGTAATGTTATATTATGTCTTAAACAACATTTACACATCATATTTTGCGCTCTTATATCAAAGAAACACTAAATAAGTTAATGTTAGATGCGTAGTATTTATCAAATGCAACAGTCATTGTATATGTAACATATACTTATGTATTCATTTTCGTGTTGCAATCTCTCCAACACTATAATTGTGTGTTTAAATGTGTAATTCTTCATTTGTTGATGTATTTCAATGTTAAGAAGAACATATTTAACACGTACCAAATTAATATAACCTGTTAATACACCATAATTAGGCCAAAATTCCTACAGTCACGATAGGCTTTGATCGTGAGCTCACGATAGTCTTTCATCTTGATCTCACGATGAAACTCCATCGTGAGCTCACGATGGCTACTTCATCGTGAGGTCACGATAGTGATCGTATCGTGACCAGATCCTGATATATGATAAAATACCTGCTCAAAACTATTTCATTCATGTAGTCGATAAACTAAGAAACTATACCATAAAATAAGATCCAAATACATGTTTCAAACACCATAAACTCAATAAAGTAACAAACTACCCCATAAAATAATATTGAAATACATAAACTAACAAATTATATGAGGGAATAAGATTCAAATACATGTTTCAAACACCATATATAACTAGAAGTTGTCAAGTACTGCAAGCCAATAAATCTTAGTCGCTACGAGCTACCGATATCTTTGAATGTAGTTCTTGGTGATTTTACCCCAGTGTCTCAGCTTACTACTAATCAAACAATCCAAATACATGCATGCAAAGGGGCCGCAACTGTGACTGTCTGTCTGGGCAAACTGGTCTTTGATCGGCATCTTCAAAAGCTTCAATTCACCATCTCGTTTTGTCATTGTTGCATTATTGTTCCAATAGCCTGAGAGAGCTAGTAGACGAGGAACGAGACGAGTAATGGGCTTGAGCTCGTAATCAATAGCTGAGACCCTTTCAGGATGATAATTGTGTGACATTGAGTCATAAAACTCAACCGTCCAATCAGCAATACTAATCCAAATTGTGACCTAATGATTCTCAAAGACATTACACACAGCGTAGATCTGTTTGAATATAAAAATAGAATAATTTAATTCAATGAATAGTTATGGTATTGAAATATATTTCATTAAACACTTACATGTTTGCAATTCAACCATGGAATAGCATTTGGCGAGTCTAGCCCTTTCACCATTTCGTCTAATCCTTGAGGCAATTTCCAATTCTTATACGAGGGCTTTCCCTTTATGTGCATGAATTGTGGATCATCTTCATGGAGAAGTTACAGCTCGGCGCGCAAAACTTGCTATCAAATTTACAACATATAAGATTAATATCATTTTTTAATATTTATAATAAAAAAAGAATATATATATTAAAACTTACAAGTAACTGAGTGTCGATGATGATCGTGTTAGTTGACCCAATCGTTGGAGCAGTCCTATTATGCATTCAGATCCTCGTGTGAACCAAAAGCACGTAATTGTCTACTATCTAAGACAATATAAATTTCAAATCAATTTCAAGTTTAAGTATAAACTTGCTATAGAAAATAAAACTAACTTACTTCTTGAATAAAGTCCTCCCTCGGATTCTCCACCAGATCAAAGTATCTGTTTGTTAGACGATAACCCGTCTCAATCACAGACACATAACACTCATATCCCATCCTCATAAACTCAGCATACATCCTCCTCAACTTCTCCGTTTTACTTGGAGTTTTTCCTGAAAGGGGGTGCGGAGAGCAGCAGACGGTCTACACCGCCGAGGACCCAAGGCAGCATCACTTGTCTCCTCATTTGCCTCCTCACCATCCCCCTCATTCGGCTCCTCATCTTGAGCATCATCCTCGTCAACGGATCATCTACAATGTGCTGCTGGGGAGTGTGTGAGCTAGAACCTTGGTGCTCACTCGGACCATAGGTGAGGTGCAAAGGTGTCTGGTAAGTGAGATGCTGCAGCGTCTGGTAAACAGGCTGTTGTGGTGTCTCGTAAGAGGCCGACATTGGCATCGGCTGAAAGAGCTGGACAAACAAGTCCTGACCAATCTGTTGTGTGGACTGCGCCTCCTGATAGGCTTGGAACGACTCAAATTGCTGGAAAGGCTCATCACAGGCTGTAACACAGATTTGAGGGTGATGGGAAGAAGCTGCAGAGTCGTGAGGAGAAGCCGGCTCATCGTGATGGGAAGTCTGCCGGTGAGAGTGGCGAGACTGAGCTCCAGAGTGGTGGAAAGTCTGCCGGTAAGAGTTGTGAGACATAGCTCCAGAGTGGTGGGATCGGACAGGCTCAGAATGGTAGGACCGAGGCAGAGAAGTCTGCCTCTGAAAAGGGTGGGATCAAGACGCAAAATGGTGGGAACCAACTCCAGAATGGTGTGACCGAACTGGAGAGTGGTGGGGCTGAACCGAAGAAGTCTGCATCTGACTATAACCTGTAGCATAAGAGTGATGGGCCGGATCTAGGTCCTACTTGGCCCTACCAGACTGCATCTGAGCGTCGAATGCCGAGGTAGAGTGACGGTGAGGCTCCAGTACCGTCCTACGACTTCTATGTGACTGTTGTGGAGGATTATCTGGGTGTTTCATAACAAAAAACTGACTCATTCTCTGGGTCAGTTTAGCAATGAAGCCGTTGTCAGATTCGTCGTCCAAAACTCTCCTCAATCGGCACTCAATCTTATCCCCCCTGCTGCTCGTGCCCTCATCATGGTCTGGACATGGTCGTCCGTGCAAACAACAGACCATGTCTGGCTCTCCCGAAGGCCCCCATTTGATGTACGAGGTGGTGAACTATGAGGTGGTGTACAAAGTGGTGGGGTACCCTCACGACGACGCTTCGCCATCTATCGTGTCGGGTCACCACGGACCACCCTTGCTGCTAACTGCTTCAACTTTTCCATTGTCTTCTGCTTTGCATTCCCTGTAGTTGGCTTATTCCTGAAAGCAATTTGTTTAGGTGGTATGTATTGAACATCAAAAGGATCTCCATTTTCGAAGCTCAGCATGTAATACTCTAAAAGCTCTGCTTCCGTAGCTTCGAACCTTTTCAATACCTAAAGCTGCAAAGGTTATAAAAACGTAATATTAGATTTTAGAAACTAATATAGATAGAATCATTGAATGAATAAAAAACATTATAAGATCATGAATATACCCATGGATTGTCGAAGAATTGAGTAAAATCAACCTTTATCTGTCTTGTGGTCCACCTCAAGCACCGAGGCACTCTCTCAATGTGATCTTTGATTCTAGATAAATCTCTCAAAGCCGGAATCATCTCATAAATCCAAATCTGTAGAGCCCAAACCGCACCATAGAGGTGGTAGTCCTTGCCTGCTTGCTCTGGAAGCCTGTAAACTTTGTTTACGTAGTGACACAGTGTTCCCCATGTGTACGAGCCTCATGGGAAGGCATCCCAAGCCTCGAAGTCTTCAACTAACGTCCATGCCTAATCCTCAATCACGGGTTTGTCCCGCCATAGGAGAAAATAATAGTAAATGAGCAAATTGGCCGCCTTCAAATAGTCTTCGATGTTTCTCCCAAGTCTTTTTTCGTTGAAGACGTCGCGCAACTCATTGGTCTTTACATCTCAACCGTTGAAAAATCTATAGTGAATGCCAGTTCTAAGAGGTACATGAACTGCATGTGGATTAAATGTGAAGTTTACAAAGTGAAGCCCGGTGATGAGAGCATATTCCACTACTGTCATACGAATGGTCGTATGACTAAGATAAAACCAAAGCTCATTCTCTGGTAGCCGATTAGCACCAATCCCTTCCAACTATCGCGCTACTGTGAGATTTAGCGCATAACTTGTACTCTGATTTCTTCTCACATCAATCAACTGCCCAACAACACCAGTTCTTAAGATATCCTCAGCTTGACGTCACCGGATATTTCATATAAAACTCGCCTAATTTCATCAAACACGTCGACCCTTATGTAAAGGTTCAATTTACTAGACTTATAGAGCATGGCGGGTCTAATAAATTGATAATGTTCTTACAAAATCAATAAAACCAAGTATTAAGTGCGTGATAACGTGTTATAATTCAACAAAGCAACATAACACAAGAAGATGAAGGACGGGAGGACAACTCGTGGCCATGGTCACGACGGGAGGAGGACCAGTGCGACCACGGCGAAGGGTTCTGCCTTGTTCACGACAACCCTCATCATCGTGAGGTTACGATGAGGTTGCCATCGTGAGCTCACGATGAAACTCCATCGCGAGGTCACGATGGTTGTTCACTGTGACCACGACATCGTCATCTTCCCCACCTCCATCGACCCCATAAGAACAACAACTACAACAATGTCGAACTATAAAAACCCCCACACCAACAATGTCAAACTATAAAAACCCACACCAACAAATTAAAAAATGTCGAACTCTAAACACCAAAAAAATGTCAAAATCTTCCATTTTTCATTCTAACTCTAACATAGAACTATTTCTAACATGTAGAAACACATTAACATGCATTCAATCGAAAAAATTTTGAATTTCGGTCGAATACTAACCGGTGGAATTGGGATTCAAAACTTTTCGGTAATTTCAAAATTTACCTTCTCTTCGCCGGAGGAGTTATGGCGGCGGCGGTTGTTGCGGTTGCGGTTGCTCATGTTCTTAAGGTCACGATGAAGGTTATCGTGAAGATGGTGTCGTGAGGGAGGAATGGGAAGGGATGCGGCGCGGCAATGAAGAGGAGAATTGGGGGAGAGAGAGAGTGGGGAAGGGGAGGGGGGGACCGCCGACAACAATATGGATGTGGGGACCGGCGGTTCGGTTGGTGAGTAGGGTTTAGTTTTTTTTTATGTTTTTATTGATATTTTATTTTTGTTTTTTTTAAGTTGAGGGTACATTAGTCTTTTAAGAAATTTTGGTATATAAAAGAGTGTGTTTTAAACAAGGGGTATAAAACAACTCTATTTTATCTTTTGGTATTTAAAAAGATGAAACCTAATAAAATAACACCCCAGCCAAAAATTATAGTTAGCCGCCGTAGGCATTGTGTCGGCCATGAAAACATGTGAGAGGAAATTTTTGTGAGAGGACGTTGGTAAGGGCAACAATGTCAGGGCCGTGGAATGTAACACAAGCTTTGCACCATTAAAAAGAAAGCTGTAAGTATTCAAATCGTGCATGACGCCCCGATCATACGGCCACGGTCGACCCAATAAGATGTGACATGCATCCATAGGGACAATATCACACCACACACAATCAGTACACTTATGATCGATGCTAAAATTAAGCAAAACACGACGATCCACCGTAACTGTATTTCCCCATTGAAGCCATGCTAAAGAGTATGGTTTAGGATGAGCTTCAGAAGGTAATTCGAGTTTGTGAACAACATTAGCAGCTACCACATTCTCACAAGCGCCATAATCAATAAAAAATTGACATACTTTTCCATTAACTGTATAAGTCGACTGAAAGATGTGTGAACGTTGAGAGTCCACAACCTCAATAGCAGGAGCAAGACATACTCGTCATAGAAGCAAGGTTGGTCCTGTGTCGCCCATCAAATGCTGCTCTGGTAACTCACGAACCACGTTCTCGTCATAACGGGGAGGTGTTGTATAAGAGATGGGGCCTGATTCATCCACGAGAAAGGAACGGTGAGTCAACTTGGGACAATTGGAACAATGATGACCCGATTCACCACATGAAAAACAAGGACCCTCAACCAAGCGAGGTGGGACTGTAGGACGACCCAACATTGTACTAGGCGGTAGGGATGAAGCCGTAGGCTATGAAGGGCTGGAAGGGTTGGGGTTGTGCGGCAACTGACGCTCAAGTAATAGAGCTCGTTGATGAGCTTTTAAGACATTAGAAGGCGTAAACATATTTAAGGTGTCTTGCAAAGGAAACCAAAGACCGCCTATGTAACAGCAAACAAGTTGGTTGGTTGTCTCACAAATATCTGTATGTTTAACTAACAAATAGAACTCTTCGGAATACTCATCAACAAACCTGGAGCCCTAGTGTAAATTCTAAAATTGCTGGAATAAGATGCGCATATAATTGAAAGGTAGAAATTCTCAATCCATATGCTTGCAAAATTTCGACCAATTGGAAATCTTGGACTTGCCTTGCCGTATACGAGTGTTCTCATCTTTATAAGCTTAATTGATGTCAATGCGTATTGGGAAATCATGTTTGGAATGAGTTTTGTGCTTAAGTATTGTTAATTTGTGAAATATGATGCTCGTTCGTGCTTTGTTTGATTTTGTAGAAAATTGGGAACAAAATTATGTAAATTGAGCATGATAGGATGAAAGTATAGCTCGATAGGCATTCATAGGCGAAAACGGACCCAAAATCGGAGTTGAAACAAGGGATAACGAGCCGATTAAAAATTGTTGCGCGCAGATACAGTTGCATGCGGTTTGACATGCGGCCGCATGGACAATCGCATGGAGCTCCCGTTTTCGAATTTTCTTCGCATTCTGCATGCGGTCCGGCATACGACCGCATGCACGAATTGTATGGTGAGGCGCTTTAGCCTAGAAACTTCCCTATTTTTGTTCGAACTCTTTTCGTAGTTAGGATTTGATTGCTACACGATTTGTGTTAGATTTTTAGCTATAAATACTCCTTCTATTGCATAGAAGAGACACCACCTTACACATCTTTTATTATTTTTCATAGTTTTAGTTTAGTTTGGAGCTTTTGGAGACTTGGAGACAAGATTCAAGAGTTCAAGACGATTTGTTTCTTCTTCGTTTTGTTTTATTGTTTATGAGTTTCTTTTCTTTTGATTTTGTGTTCGCTTTAATTATGAGTAGCTAAATCTTTTATATCCTAGGGTTAGAGAGTAGATGGATAGTTAGATTTAACTCTTTATCAATTGATCAATTTATGTCCCTCTGTTCTTTTCTATGTTCTTGATTTGTCTTGCATGCTAGTTGATTGATCACCAATTTAGCATAATTAGTTGTGTTAATTCGAGATTTGAGAGATGAGGATTAACATGTGAACTGGAATACAGGACACACACTGCAAAATCACCAAGAGGGAAAGACTTTGTGTGAGGGCTGTAATCTTAGGATCTTTTTGGAGTTACTTGCTTATGATGTTTATCGGAGACGAAAACTCCAGTGAGTAATCCACGGTTTAGGCACCACAAGAGTAGGTTTAAACTAAATCTGAGATTGTCTTCAGAAGAGTTGAGTCCCTTGTTAATTGGTTAATTGGTAAGATTCTAAGTTTAATTGTCCATTAAAATCGAAGCCTTAAGATATTCTTTGTCATATTTGAAACTTCAATTATTTTTGTTAGCTATTTGTTTGCTTGTTAGTTTAAATTTAGAAATCCAAAATTAAAGTTCGGAGTCTAAATAGAGGATGATGATTGAAAGTAGTACTTGTTAAATTATTACAGTCTCTGTGGAATACGACCTTGCTTCCATATACACAATAGCACTCGTGCACTTACGCGTGTTAAAGAAAAGTGCGAACAACGAGTAGTTTTGAGTTGCTGCGACCATGCTGAGGCACCTCCTCGGAAACGAGTCACAACAAAAGCCACGCGACGATGTGCGGGTACCTCTTTGAAATCCAATAATTCTTCCACGGATGTGATCCAATCTAAATAGTCCGCAGCTCCAAACCACCGTTGAACTCAGGAAGGTCCAACTTGAAACCCATCTCCTATCGTTAATCCCGATTTCCATGAAAGTCATCGCGACGATCCAATGTTGCAAATGGATTCTCCATGGAAACCGTATCTTCCTCCTTTGCCAAGCAAGGAGAGGGATATCTGTCTCGACGTGCTTGACGAGCATGAGGATTCCACCGTTGGTGCGGATGTGGCTTCATTGCCAATTGGGCAGTGAGACAATTAATTTCCGCTGCATGTTGGGTGCGCATCGCAGCCATCTCAGCGGTGAGAGCGTCGAGTTGCTGCCTCATACCGGCCATGTCCTGTGCATTTGGGTCGCGACGCGGGGCATGTTTGAAACGTAGACTGGTCTCTAAATACCAACTGACGCAGCGGGTAGCACAAACACAAACACCACGACAAACACAACGCAAGAACAATTCACAATTCCGTTGATTCAACGAATACCGGAACGCGAAGAAGAAACTGAGGAAACCCTTGTTTTCTACATTATAAATAATATCAAAATCAATCGTCTTTCCCTAAGTCTAAACATCCAATTTATACTAGTAAAATAAGAATCCTAACAGAAATAAAAGTCTTCCTAAAATAAAAGAAGCAAATCGAGAAATAAAAATAATAAAAAGATGGAAACATAATCAACTTCTTGATTGCTACGGAATTCAAATCTAAATGATTATTTTCTCTAAATAATAATTCTACGCGACTTCATCTCCATCAATTAGTGTCAAAAGTACCCGACTTCTTGTACCCGAATCCGATCTGATCCGCGCCCTGACCCGACCCGCGCGCCCTTCATTAAGGGTATTTTTGTCCCAAATTCAAAAAAATAGCTAAAATTTATGTATTTTAAAAAGATGGCTATATATTGCGTTTTAATTCTCATTATGGATATTTCATAAGTTGGCTCTAAATTTAACTTGTAGTTTAATTTTTTTTTTATTATATTGTAGCACGAGGAATAATATGAAATTGATTTAAATACAATTGTAATGTCGTTATAAATATTAATCAGCTAAAACAATATTTGTTTCTATAATAAATTTATAATTATTTTATGAAATTAATAGTGATGGTTGTGGGAAGAAAAAGCGGGGCAAATAATTAAGAAATATTTTACCACCTAAAAGTAAGATTAAGGAGGGAAATTAACTTAGGGATATAATTGTTACGTCAAAAAATAAAAATAAAAGTGGGTGTATTAACCTAGTGGTAGAGTGGTTAATGCTCATGCCAAAATTTACAGGTTCGAATCCACGTCACGCAGTTTTTAAATTTTTTGTAATATTGTTCAAAAAAGAAATAAAAAAAAGGCCCAACTCGCAATACGAAAAAACCTTTGTCTGGACATTAAGTATCCAAATATCACTACACTATCAAAAATTAGACAACTAAAATGATTTAAGTCAATAACTATGTGTAATGCTTAATGCTAACCTACGATACGAAACATCAGGTCAACTATTATAATTGAAAGTACATTTTGAATGTCTCTAACGTTTATTCATACGAACATAAATCCAAAATAGCTTGCTAGTTACTTATAATTACTACTCCTACTAAGGATCCGACCACTAGCTAGAAAATAGCGAAGGATTAGATCTTGATACGAAACTTAGAAAAACATTGATTGTTCTAGAAAGGAAGTATTTTTGGCATTGATTGTTCATTGTGATCAATGCATGCATGATGGAGTAAGTAATTTAAATTACTGTTTGATTATCATCACCTTGTATTAGTAACTTACTTCCTCCATATTACATATAAAGTCTCATTTCACACATTTCACATATATTTTTTTAAAAGTCCTACTCTATTTTTTATACCATTATACTCTCTTTGCTTTTTAAAATTACTACCCTTATACCCTCTTTATCACTACCTTTTGTCAATAACACTACCTTTTTGTCAATACCACTATCCATACTTTCTAACTTTTACTACACTCAAAAATATTTTACCAGCTTTCTTAATACACGTGTCCATTTAAATTGAGACTTTATAACTAATACGGAGGGAGTAATATTTACGTATTTATTCAAAAAACAAAAAGAAAAAACTTAATATTTACGTATCTAAATGCGGATTTCAAGGATTAGGTTAACTAATTAATACTCGTGTAAATTACTCAACTTTCAATAAATTCTGGTTTTACTCTCTAACTAAAGATTTTGCCTCCAAATTCCTCAACTTCAATTTATTCAGATTTTGCCTCTGACGATGGTCTACGATCGGAAATAATTTCGGGATTCACTGACGTGACGCAATATAATCTATATGACACTTGCGTGACATTTGAGTGACATTAAACATTAGGGTTTATCAAATAACATTGTTTTGAGTAAACTAAAATAGTGTCTTTTGGGAAGAACTTGGCGATGTCTTTAATGCCAGCAATGAGGTATCATGGTTGCACAATCTTGATTGAGAAGATGTGTATATAGATGAACTCGATGAAGAAGAAGCCATAGAAGAACTCTGGATGTTGCTTATAGATTTACCCTAAATTGAATCTAAAGTCTCACCCAAATATATATTATAATCTCTTACCTTCTAATTTCATCAGAAACGGCATCGTTTGGTCAAGTGACATACAACATCGTTTTGTTCATCAGACGACATGTTAACTAGGATATTCCGGTTACCATGTATGCAGTTAATTTGGGAGAATTCAATGATAAAGGTAAAATCAGAAATAATTGAAAGTTGAGGAATTTGGAGACATAATTTTTAGTTAGGCAGTAAAATAAAAATTTATTAAAAGTTGAGAAATTTATAGGCCAATAACCGTTTATTATAGTGATTTTTTTGTTGTAAGCGAACCTTTGCATGGACCACCTTAATAAATTATTCATTTGTATATTTTTTAAAAAATCCTAAACGTTTTTA
Source organism: Schizonepeta tenuifolia (assembly GCA_029490685.1). Classification (NCBI taxonomy): domain Eukaryota; kingdom Viridiplantae; phylum Streptophyta; class Magnoliopsida; order Lamiales; family Lamiaceae; genus Schizonepeta; species Schizonepeta tenuifolia. The sequence continues at coordinate 42,492,852 of CM055955.1, forward strand.
TCATCAAAATAAATACCAAACGAACTATGAATTATCCAATCACAAAAATAAAATAATAAATATTCATCTTCTTTAGCTGATGGGCTCATAACTCAAGACTTTATAAACAAGGTATTGGAGCTGGGGAATTTAATTGATGGTTAGAGTGAGAATTGGGAATGTGGTTAGCCGGCTGGAGGAAGGCGTGGAGCTGATTGAGCCGAGGCGCACGCGTGGAGACATCTTATCATATCATGGCATTGCGTGTGCGGGACGGTCGCGCGGCTCGTGATTACTTTCCATAAATGGCGCGCTCATTTCGAGGTACTTCGCTTCTTGCAACCAATACTCATTACTCCATATCCTAGTGAGCATTCAGATTACGGATCGGATTTTTGCTCAATTCGAACCGAATCTGAAATCCGAATTCTAAAAAAAAATGGATTCGATCCAATCCGAAATCCGAACAAATCCGAATCGGAAAAATTCGAAATCCGAACGCTAAATCCGATCCGATCCGAAAATCCGAAATTTTAATGAAAAATAAATAAACAATTCAAAAAATCAAAATATATTAAATTTAAAATAATAAATAATAAATTGAATAAATATATTAAATAATTAATAATTCATAATCAAAAATATTAATAATAAATTGAATAGAAATATTAAAATGTTAATTATTAATAATAAAAATAATAATATATTATATATAATTCGAGGTTTTTTAAAGCATCGATCCGATCCGAATCCGAAATCTAAATTTTCTCAAAAATTGAATCCGATCCGATTCGAAATCTGAAAAAATCCGAACCAAATTTCATATTTCGGTTTGGTTCGGTTTGGATTTTAGGATTTCAGTTTTTTTGCTCACCCCTAATATCCCATTGAACTCAAAAAAAAAAAAAAGAACACTTCGTTCCTTAAGAAATCTAACGCTGCCAAAAGAATCTTCGTTCCCTAATACTCCCTCCGTTTCGTTCATAATACAACGTTTTTTTTTCGATACGGGTATTAAGAAAAAGAGTATTAAAAGTAAAGATGATGATTAGTGTATAAATAAAATAATATAAAATATTTTCAAAGTAAATAAAATATTGTTGATGTAATATAAAGTGGTTTTAAAGTGAAGAACATGTTATTGATGTGATATAAAATAGTTTTAAAGTGAATAAAGTAGATAAAGTGATTTTTTAATTATTTATAAAAAAGGAAACGTTGCAAGATGAATGAGACATCTCAAAAACAATATGTTGCATTATGAACAGAACGAAGACGTTGCAAGATGAATGAGACACCTCAAAAACAAATAGGTTGTATTATGAAGGGGACGGAAGGAGTAAAATGACATTTTTTCCTCTAGTTGTTCTATATAGTGTCTTAGTCCATATCATAATTAAACCACTTTATCTCACTCAACGGCGTTTAATTTCACCAATTTTACCTCTTTATTCTTTAATCACCAACCTTCTAAATTCGTGTTCCAAAAATACGTAACGCTTCAATATTTTTTTTTTTCCTTTTTTGAATAAAACACTTTATCCTTTTCTTCTTGAATAAAAGGATAAATTTGGTAGTTTCACATATATGACACTTATTCAACAATAATAAATTTGATGACCCGTAACACTTATTCGGAGACGGATCATTTACCCTTAATACCCTTAATCATGCATTAAAGATTGAACAATACAAAAAAATTGCATTCCCTTAATACCCTTAATCATGCATTAAAGATTGAACAATACAAAAAAATTGCATTGTTGTCGATAACAAACTGAAAATCTTGACATCATTTCTTCACATAAGATACTTATTGAACAAATTTTATCTCACGATAAGATACTTATTTGGTGATGAAAGGAGTATCGTATAATACTATCCCAACAATATATAAGATCAAGCTTCTCATCTAAAATTATTTACTTTTTTTATATATGATCCGCAAGCTATTGCACATAAACGAGATTTATTCAATGCATTATAGAGATAATTGCAACGAAATACCTTCTTCATCAAATTAAATGAAAATAATACTAACACTATCCACTAATTGTTGCATAGTATCTTTTGAATTCATTTTCACTCTTTTGCTTAACAAAAGCTGTTTCGGTTAATTGTTTGCACAATAGGAGTATTAATTTTGTTTAAAATAATGCACGAGTAATGTCATACTAGTTTAATTGGGTTAATAATGCTTAATTACTATTAACAATAATTTAAATATTTAATTGCGCGATGATAACTTAAGAGTGTTCCTTTCAACCATTCAAATTTATTTATGTTACAATTGTACTCAAAAGTTGAAACTCATTTTATTTGAAGCACTCAAACAATTACGTTTTCCAATTACGTTACGTGTCTCATTTATACTTTTTTTTAAATATTTATGGGTGAGTACATTTTGGATAATTATCATACTAACAACTGCACATCATTGCAAAAGACAAATAATAAAAGTAATGATTAAATTACACACATATATTTATATGTGTGTGCGTGGGTATATTATACACTGATTGATCTCTATTTTATTACAAGAACAGGTATCGCATAAATTATTAGTTGAGTAGGTTTGGCACATAATCATAATACAATGAAGTTCATCCGCCAACTACTAATTTCATAATTTGGATAATGCAGGTAGATAAGTCTGCAATAATATGTTTTTGACTTATTGTTATATCGGCAATAACTTAGATCTCAACTAAAATCATTACAATTTTTACTATTCGATCTAATATCATTAAAATCATAATTTCATTCTACCTGAAAATTGTTCAGCCTAACTACTACCACATTCCATTAATTACTACTATTAAGTTTCTGAAGCAGAAACTTCACACCGCCCATTTTGATCAACAAAACTAATTTTCTTGACACTCAATTTATCAATTTTAGAAAGAAAAAAAAAAAAGAATTTGCAATTTGCATAAATTTTAGGGTTAATTATCACTTATGTCCCGACCTTTCACTCCGTAGTTATTTTATGACCTCACCTTTAGAAATATTCAAATATGGCCCGACCTTTATCTCACTGCGACACTTATGTTATAAGAGCAAAAATCTGGTGACAGAAAACTAACTGGGCGCTGGATTAATGATGTGGATTTTTTTGCTCCATTTTTTAAATGACGTGGAATTTACATATTATCTTTAAACAATAAAACTTGACCAAAAATAAAAATACCTACTCCCTCTGTCCCGTTCATAATGCAACATACTGCTTTTTGGGTGTCTCATTCATCTCGAATGTTTCCTTTTATAGAAATAATTAGAAAATCACTTTATCTACTTTATTCGCTTTAAAACCGCTTTATATCACATCAACAACATTTTTTTCACTTTAAAACCACTTTATATCACATCAATAACACTTTATTTACTTTTAAAACATTTTATATCACTTTATTAATACACTAATCACCATCTTTACTCTTAATACTCTTTTTCTTAATACCCGTGTCGAAGAGAAATGTTTCATTATGAACGGGACGGAGGGAATATGTATGTATATATTTCTTCTTTCCCAAGTACCCAAAAAAAATTCTCATCGTACCCAAAAAAAAGTTCCACACTAAAACAAGTTTCAGACTAACAATGGCCATAAGGCTGCTATTTTTTTGATGCCCACCACCCGCTTGGTAAAACTCCATGCTAAAAATCTGTAGTATTTTGATTTCTCTATAGAGGCAACGATCAGCAGAATTAGAACCGCCACTTATGGCATCGATTCTTGCTGATTTCAATGCGATAAACCATAAAAATCGAAGAATAGGTAAACTTGAGAAAGGAAGAAAGATAATTTTGGTGAGTGAAATTTTGACTTGTAAGAATTTCAGTGCTAGATTTGAGACCCACTCCAATGAATTTTAGTGCGGAAAAAAAATTGAAGAGGAAGAATGAGTATGAACCATGAAAAGTTTGTGTTGAAATAGAAATCTTAGACTAGGAGACCATTAGAGTGCTTTAAGAGGTGCTCCAGCACTAGAGCACCCTTAGATACCTTTACCCCTGCATCCCAACGGTTTTCAAGGGGTGCTCCAGCACAATATTAAACAATTCTCCATTTTTATTTAATTAATTCATAAAAATTCATTAATAAAAATAACATTACATTAATTCAAAATAAAAAAATTACATTAATTAAAATACACTAATTAATAAAATTAAAAAAAAATACAAATAAAACCACCATAATATTTTTCTCCCTCTGCCAAACAAAAAAAAAACAAATAAAAATTACAAAAAAAGAAAAAACGAAAAAATCTTTTTCTCTCTCCACCTTTCTTCTTCCCTGCTTCTTTTTCTTTCTCCCCTGCTTCTTCTTCGCATCCTTTCCCAAGGGGACCCAACCCATCTTTCTCTCTCAAACCCAGCTCTCTCCACTACCACCACCGCCTCCGCCGCCGCTCGCCGCCTCTCGCTAAACTCATTTTTTTTTTTTTTTTTTGCAGCTTGCTCGAGTCGTGCTCGTGTGTTCAAGCCGTGCTCGAGGCGCGGTGCTTTGCCACCGGGGGGCCTCGAGCTCCACCATGCTCGAGCTGCATTCGGGCACTCCCCTTCATGGCGCGATGCAAGCAGCCTTACTGTATAATGAAGGTTTAGAACTTTTTTTCTTGCGTTAAGAAGAAGAAAAGTCCGGAATAATTATATATTTTGTGTTGAACGATGATGAGAATTTTGCGTTGGGGGAAAAGAAATATTTTGTTATTTTTTCAATTTTAGTTAAGGTTTTTTTATTAATTTTTTAATGAGAATTAGTATTGCTGAAGAAGAAATATAGCTTTTAATTTTTAAATTTTGGTTTAAGTTTTTTCTTATACAAATTCGATATCATTTAAAAATTGGGGTAAAAATATCCACATCATCAATCCGACCGCCTAATCAATTTTCCGTCGTCGGATTTTTACTCTCGTGATATATGTGTCGCATAACTACAAAGGTCGGACCATTTTTTAATATTTCTAGAAGTCAGGCCATAGTTCCCTTGGGAATGACCTAGTGGTAAAAAGTGAGCGACTGAGACTGAGAGGTTTCAAGTTCAAATCTCATGAAATGCCTCTATAGGTCGAGCCTGTCATACATGTACTTAAAAAGTATGGTTTATCTGCTCTGTGTGATTTACAGACTACTGCACAAGGAATGAGGGTTACTCAATACGTACTGAAAGTAACGGCTGCGGTTCTCACGATATCAAAAAAAAAAAGAAAAAAGAAAAGAAGTCACCCCATAAAATTAATTAGGGATGGCACGTATTAACACTAAATTTTACTACTACTACTAAAGATTCAAAAATAAAAGAAAGCAACGTATCCATCCACATGGCCTAGCTGGAATGGAAGCAGATGGCTGCAGCTGTCAAAAATCATGGCAGACAATACGTAAAAGAGAAACAAATTGATTTTAAAGATCTTTCGTATGGACCGATTAAGAAATTGAGTTTATGTTTAATAATGTGAAAAAATGGCTACTGACTTTAAAGAATTTGGATTCTCTATGTAAATGAGTTTACGTTTTGAGAAATTTTTGTGTGCATACACCCACCACTCACATATTAATATTTTAATAATATAAATTATAATATTAAAATAATATCAAAAATTTCTCTTATGTTTTAAGCTAGCGGACCCACATTATTATTTATTTTCTCATTTTTATTTTTCTTGTGTGTTTCAGAGTTGCCATTGATTACCCAAAATGAGTTTCCCCAAGCCCATTCAGACTGATGAGAGAGAGGGAGAGAAAATGATCATTTCAGACATAATTATAAGTTAATGACTAGTACTACATAAATACGAGCATTTAGATTTCGACGAGTAAAACGGTTCCTTTCTCTCTCTAGATTTCTTTCTCATGGGGGGTTTTTGCATATGTAACAAAGGGCCGAGTTTTGGAATCTTCTGGTGGTTAAAGAAGTAGTTTGTGTCAGAACAACTGGCGTTCGTTTCTCTAATTTTTTGTGGGGGGTTGACCTAAATTTCTTGTCTGATTCCTTAATTTTGTAGTATATCCTCGGAGTCCATTTTGCTGTGAGACTGAGATTTTGGGTCGGTTTCATATGGGTGTCTGACCTGTAGTTTGTATTTGGGATTAGTTTTAGGGGGGAGACTAGGAGGGAGGGAGGGAGAGAGAGAGAGAGTGATGAGAGAGAAGAAAACATCTCTCTGCATTTTGCTGCATTGATTGCAGTACTGATGAAATCAACAACTGGAGCCTTCGCGAACTCGATTTTTTGCGATTTTATATTTTTCGTTAGTTTTTGAGTTCTGGTAATTCTCTCTGTTGAGAGAGAGAGAGAGAGAGAGAGAGAGAGAGAGAGAGAGATTCTTAGCTGTTGTGGTCGAAGATCTGGGCAAGAACTGTTGAGAAGTTTGGATTTGGAAATTTCAAGGAATTAGTGGATTACTAGGTTTTGAGAGCTTGAATAAAATTTGGGTTTAGGATTTGGGATTAAGAAGATGGCTTGTATGAAGTTGGGATCAAAAACTGATGCATTTCGGCGCCAAGGGCAGGCCTGGTATGTTCTTGATTTGGTCTTCATTTTATTTCTTCTTCTTTTTCTTTCTTTTTCAGTAGCATAATTATTTATTACATTGTTTTTCCCCTTCTTTTTAAAAGCTTAAGACTTGTCATTCTCCGAAAATTACTGTTTGGTCATGAAATCTTGCTTGCCCCTGTGCCTGGATTAGGACAAAAGAAATGAGCTGAATTTGGTGTTTTGACCATGAATCTCTCTCTCTCTCTCTCTCTCTCTCTCTCTGCAATTATACATGAAAATTTAGATGCATGTGAGGCTTATGCCCCTTGATTTGAGTTTCTGAGTTTCTTATGTTTTGTCCTACAAGTGTGATTCTTACATGTTTGAATTCTTTAAAATGTACTAGTATAACATTTAGGATTTGTGATGACTCTATGTGTTGACCACTCACTATATTTGAGAACTTCACAATCTGTTTAAAATTTGTTATATTCTTGAGTTTTTTGACTGAAACATTCGATTTTGATTTAAATATTAATATTTTGTGCTGGTAAAAACGTAAAACTTGTAGACTTGCCTCTTTGTATGAATCCGAATTCGTTGTAAATAATTCAATATAGTGACAACTCTTTGACATTAGCCTAAATCTAATGTTGATCGCATAAGTATGCATTCACTGTTGGTGTAATCCTGCTATAGCTTCGTCTCCGCTCCTTTATCACCTTGTTCAACGTACAGAATTTGTTGCAATAACAAGAGTAGCTCTGATGCTTTTATTTCGAGTAGGTTCTGCACTACGGGCCTCCCTAGTGATGTTCTCGTCGAAGTTGAGGAAATGTCCTTTCATCTTCACAAGGTATTATTTCGATTTTCATCTATTTTTTATCGCCGCTCTTGTTAATGGAGTAACAAATTTTATGTTGATTCATATATTTAACTTCTATTTTTTTTTATAGTAGTAAACAGGAATACGTGTTTCTCTCTCAAACTCATTATTCATGAGATCTGATCTTAATTTGATACAATACGTTATATTGGTGCATGTTGTAGTTTCCATTGCTTTCAAGAAGTGGGGTTATGGAACGGCTCATTGCAGAGTCGTCCGAGGGAGAAGAAGGCTGTGTGATTAAACTCTCTGATGTTCCTGGTGGAGCAAAAACATTTGAGCTTGTAGCTAAATTCTGCTACGGGGTTAAGCTCGAGCTTACTGCTGCAAACGTGGTGTACCTTCGGTGTGCAGCTGAGCATCTCGAGATGACTGAAGACTATGGGGAGGGGAACCTCATTTCTCAGACTGAAATCTTTCTAAATCAGACAGTTTTAAGAAGTTGGAAGGATTCTCTGAAGGCAGTTCAGACCTGTGATGATGTTCTCTCCTATGCTGAACAACTCCACATCCCGAAACGATGCATTGACTCGTTGGCAGCCAAGGCGTGCTCCGATCCTGCCCTGTTCGGGTGGCCTATGATGGAGCGTGGTGGCCCCATGCAGAGTCCGGGAGGGAGCGTGTTGTGGAATGGGATAAGCACAGGTGCTCGGCCAAAGCACTCGAGTTCGGATTGGTGGTACGAGGATGCATCAACTTTGAGTCTGCCTATTTATAAACAATTGATTTCAGTCATGGAGTCGCGTGGCGTGAAGGAGGAGATAATTGCGGGCTCTCTCAATTCTTATGCGAGAAGATACCTACCGGGTCTAAACCGGCGCCAGGGGAGCAGCGAGTCGAGCAATCGTCTCGCGCTGGCGGCCTCGCTGTCGGAAGAGGATCAGAAAACTCTCCTCGAAGAAATCGATCGCTTGCTCCCCCTGCAGAAGGGTCTCGTTCCAACAAAATTTCTGTTTGGTCTGCTAAAAACGGGCAAGATTCTTCAAGCTAGTGCCTCGTGCATATCAAACCTAGAGAAACGATTAGGAATGCAGCTTGATCAGGCCACGCTGGAAGATCTCCTTATGCCGAATATCTCTTATTCGATGGAGACTCTATACGATGTGGACTGCATACATCGAATTCTCGAGCATTTTTTAACCATGGATCAGGTGGATTCTGGTGCAACTCCTGGCTCAGTTGATGATGGCCAGTTGATGGGATCTCCATCACTAACACCTATCACCATGGTGGCCAAGTTGATCGACGGATTCCTCGCAGAGGTTGCCCCCGATGTTCATCTCAAACTCCCTAAGTTTCACTCTCTTGCTGCCGCTGTACCAGAGTACGCACGGCCCTTGGATGACGGTCTTTATCGTGCAATCGACGTTTATCTCAAGGTAACTGTGCCTATTACTCATTTGCGCTTATGCATACTATGCCTTTACGCCTCGTTTACTTTGGTAGACAAGATTGGATTTCTACAAATTATCGATCATCGGGCTTTTTTGGGCTGGGCCCACGGACTGACTAGAAAATTTGGAACGGACCATTTTTGACAGCTCTACCCGAATCCTAGATTGTTTCGGTTTTGTTATTTATGAATTGTATCATTTATCATATCCAATATTCTTTCGACTGAACTAATCATTTTCTTGTATACAGTCTCACCCGTGGTTGGCTGAGCCAGAGCGAGAGCAACTGTGCAGGCTGATGGACTGCCAGAAGCTCTCGCTCGAAGCTTGCACACACGCAGCTCAGAACGAGAGGCTGCCCTTGAGAATAATAGTCCAAGTTCTCTTCTTTGAGCAGCTGCAGCTGCGAACCTCCATTGCAGGCTGCTTCCTCGTCTCTGAGAACCTTGATGGTTCGAGACAACTGAGGAGTGGGCTGATGGGGGTGAACGAAGGAGGCTGGGCTACTGCGGTGAGAGAAAACCAAGTCCTGAAAGTCGGGATGGATAGCATGAGGATGAGGGTGTCTGAGCTCGAGAAAGAATGCTCGAACATGAGGGAAGAGATCGACAAGCTGGGGAAGGTGAAGGGGTCGTCGAGCACGTGGGGAAACGTGTCGAAGAAGTTTGGCTTCCGGATGAAGTCCCAAATGTGCAGTGCTCAGGAGGGATCTGTGAGTAAGCAGAACAATGACAGCAAAAAGGTTGAAAAGGCTAAAGAAAAACAACGGAAGGAAAAGAAAAGCGTAAATTTGAAAGAACAGACAAACTAATTCTAAATTGTTTGTTAATCTAATGTTTCTGATGTTATTACAAAGTTGTGTGTGATATTTGATCATTCGTGCCCTTATTTTCTCGTTGCTTTGTAACTTAGGTAGATTGGAAATGTAATTGTGTGAACAGTTCCCTAATTTGTTGAAGAAATTTTTGTTTTTTATGTGTGGTTTATTCATTACTCTGTATTTATGTATCAAATTTGAGCATTTTCAAACAATGTGCCAATGGTTGATAAATCATAAATTGAGAGGTCATCTTTTAATGTTTTCACAATTATTTTTGGAGATGGTGATATATCAGATCATGTTATTAAGTATCTAATTCATTATAGTAAAGTTTTTTGGAGTCACTACGACAATCATCTCTCCTAGGTAGAATTTTAAGGATTTTTCATTTATAATTATCTAAAAATCTCATTTACTCACGTTATTTTTCAATAAACCACTATCCAATTTTGTTGATACTACAAATCATCCATATCAATAACCAAATTGCTGCATATTTAATACAAATAATTAATAGAGCAATAAATCAAAATGGCCATTCCCATACAAGAAAGATGAATTTTGTCACTTTGAAAAAAAAAAGTGTCCAAATAGCCTTTTGTCTTATTTTTGGACTTTTATACTCTTATAGAAGGATTTATACCCTTTTATATCCTTATAGGTATAGAAGGAAATTTTTGCCCGGAAATTTTCGCCGGAAATTCATACAAGAAACTAGTCTTCATGTATGAATCAAATTAAAATTAGCCTTCTTGTATACTCATTAAGGGTATTTATGTCCTTTCATAAACTAAAAGACTATTCTACAACTTTTAAAATCTGAGTGACATTTTTAACAGTTTTTGCTAGAAAAAAGGCTATTTTGCACTATTACCTCTAATTAATAAACAGGTAGCACGCTACTTTTCATGTATATATATTTTTTTTCAATATTTAGCATTGAGAAACAAAAGTATAAAATAGTACAAAAAATAAATTTGAAAAAAAAAAGTCCAAGTATATTTAATTAAAGAAAAAACTACTCTTAAAAGCATATTCGATTTATGACTTCTCTTTTTATAATAAAGTACTATTGTTATATTAATTTCGAATAGATTTGGTTATCATCGCACGAATACAATGACACACAATCATAAGATGAAGGCAGATCTATCCCAAACAAACTTGCACACAAGATATTTCAACTAAAAGGGCCAGGAACATATACATTTTATGGATGAATTTTTCCCCTTTTAGTGAATAAAATCTGGAAAATATTAATAAAAATTGTATAATTGCTTGAATATTAATAAACGTTAGTAATATATGATATTTATAGGAAATCACATTATATAATGCGAGTATAATGTGCGTATAAGCGTGAAATAAAATTGTTGCGGCCATTTAGGAACCCAGATTGTTTAATGTGTGTATAATTGTGTGTATAAATAAAGCTCATAAATTCGGTATATAATCACGCTTATATAATGTAATTTTAGGAACCCACATTAGAAAAAGCCCACAACAAATTTAGGAACGCAAACAATTTACCGATTCCACGCTTCATAATTAGTACAAATAATTAATATACAAGTATCACGCTACTTTTCATTTATTAGATTATAAAGGCCAAAAAGAGCGTACAACTTTTAGTAATGACGGCAACTATGACAATATCAATTACCCAAATAATTAGGCAAATAGCAAATACCAAATTAGTTGCATTACCTTAAAATTTTGTAAATTTCAAGCCTTCACCACTCCTTATATCTGCATAAAATAATTATAATTAACATACATCAAGCATCTATAATTAATACATTTATGTGCATCCACTTCTATCCACTATATAAGTCAATGCAAGCATCCTTTTCTACTCACTAACCAATTCCTAACCATATACGACACAATAAATTTAGAAATTCTTATACTTGATTATTTCCTTTTTTCCAATCCCAATCTCCAATGACCCCATTTTACAGTATGATTAACCGATTGAAAGTGTGGGGAATAGTAAGCCAGTTCTTATTCTAAAACTTCGAATTGTAAGAGCCTATAACAATTATGGCTACGGCAACAAGAAAGAGAAAGAAAATTGCCCATGAATTAGTGGGTCATGATCGTTCGACGAACGGATACATGACACAATTAAGTTGGAGGATTGTCCTAAGCTTAGTTTTAAGTTTATTGAAGGAAAACTATATGCATTTATGAATTTTACAATCCAACACAATAATATGAGGTTCAAAACTACCTTACATTGATTTAAGTTTGTCTCGAACCCCAACACTCAAGTATCTCCGAATACTGGCAACAACTTCCCAATTCACATGTTTCAATTTCGTCAGTTTTCAACAATATTGGATAAAAGCGAATTTTGAAGAAAACATGTTATTTAGTATGTTTTTATTGATGAAATATTTTTTATGCTTGGTAAAATAGGCTATTTTTTCTTTTATATATATACATATAGAGTTATGTTCAAATAAAATAAAATACATCTTATTCTAAAAAATGTGTATTGATCTTTTTCTTTTACATATATACATATAGAGTTATGTTCAAATAAAATAAAATACATCTTATTCTAAAAAATGTGTAATGATCTCATCCATTGATTTAAGAGGGATGGATGGTTTAGATTTGACCGATTCAAACTTGGTCAACCCGTTGACTTTTTTTCGATTTTTTTTACGGTCAGGCCATATGTACTACACCATGTATTCATATGCACCACACTATATAATGAGATGCACCACGAAATGCATTGAGATGCAACATATTTTCAATTTTTTTTTCGATTTTTTTACGGTCATCTCATATGCACCACAAAATGTATTCATATGCACTACACTATATAATGAGATGCACCGCTAAGTGCAATGAGATGCACCAATTTTCGGGTTTTTTTTTCAAGTTTTTCTATTTTTTTTTTATTTTCAAATTTATTTTCCCCTTGTTTTTGTTTGCCTCTTCGTTTTTTTGTTTGTCGCTTCTTCTTTGGTCAAGATTCGAGCGAGAGGAGCCGAAGGCCTCGGAGTGAGTCGAAAAATCTAAATTGTTGCCCGACAATATTATCCTTATATTAGTAATCGGAGCAAAGTCGGAGCCGTAAAATTGGAGTCGAAGGCAGAGCCGGGAAAAAAATATGTAAAAAACAAATATCATATGCATCTCAATGCACTTAGTGGTGCATCTCATTATATAGTGTGGTGCATATGAATACATGATGTGGTGCATATGAGGTGACCGTAAAAAAAAATCGAAAAAAATGAAAATTCGGTGCATCTCAATGCACTTAGTGGTGCATCTTATTATATAGTGTGGTGCATATGAATACATGATGTGATGCATATCAGGTGACCGTAAAAAAAATAATAAAAAAGCTAAGGGTTGGTCCGGGTTGACCCAGGTTGATCCGGTCAAATCTAGATCATCCATCATTCATAGATGTGTGGTTGAGATTAATACACATTTTTTGGATAATGAAGCTTTTCACTAGACTGCATCCCTATAATAATAACAACAACAATAATAATAATAATAATAATAATAATAATAATAATAATAATAATAATAATAATAATAATAATAATAATAATATTTATATATTCATTTATAACTTGTGCAGATATCATAGGCAAGATCGATTATGTTGTTGAACCGCAAATGAAGAATGTAAGTGGTCGTGATTCAATAATGACGGCTGTGCACCTCAAAAATATTGAGTATGTATTACAAATACTCCTCAATTTGGTCGATTATGGTTTTAGAACTCATCATGCTACTTTTCATTTATAATTTTATGTTCATTTACTTACGTTATTTGCTCGGAATAGTGAAGCATGAATTATGCAATGGTGGTGCGGTTTATAATATGTGGTTGATTAATTTAATGCATCATATAACTTATTTTATATTAAAACAAGTATCTACTTTCATTTATAATTTTATGTTCTTAAATTAATACATCATATTACTTTTTGGGATTAAAACAAGCATCATGCTACTTTTCATTTATAATGTTCTGTTCATAAATTAATACATCATATAACTTTTTTTTATATTAAAACGAGTATCACGCATAGTAAGAAAATGGCTTAATAAATTAAGAAAGAATTGTGTTTGTGAATTTAAATCAGTATCTCTGATCGAATTAAATTCCCCAAATCAACAACAATACATGCATGCAATGAAATAGTAAACCAAGAACTCTAAATAAATTGCTGGAGCAAAATGAAAGCGAAACAAACAAGGAGATTTACGTGGTTCGATCAAAATGATCTACGTTCACGGGAGGTTAGCTAGCACTCTCATTATCAATCGAAGATGAAGGTTACAGTTACAACGAAGATGAACGAGAAATCTCACAGCCTATCTACACTTAGAATTCTCACTGCATAGATTCTCTCATTCCTCTCTTCTATGTTCTATCCTTCCTTCTCTCTCTGATTCTATTTAAACCAACACAAAAAAGAAGATTCCAGATAGAAACGGTTATCAGCTCAGCACTACTCCACGAGTTGGAATGATCTCAGCCCTCCATCTTAGCAAACAAGATCAGCACATGCACCCTTAACTGTGCAATTAACTCTACCAACAGATTTTGTAGATTAGACCTTGTCATTATGGAATTGTTGTGATCCAGTCCATATGCTGAAACTCTTTTATTCATTCACACCTCAACAATCTCCACCTTGAATTAATAACAGAGTTCTCTAGCTTTCCTCCACCTTGCCCCATGACATGGCATACTTCTCAAAAGAGAATTAGTGCTGCCTTGGCAACAGTTTTACCAAGCTAAGACAATACTTAAACTTGGTATATGGTAATGCCTTTGTAAGCATATCAAAAGCATTCTCCTCAGTCCCAATCTTCATCACCTTAGCTTTCCCTTTTCCAACTATATCTCTGATGAAGTGCAGCCTAACATCAGTATGCTTGCTTCTTTCATGGAACACCTGATGCTTCACAAGATGAATATCACTCTAACTATCACATATAATCTCCACTGCTTCTTACTTGATACCAAATTCACCCAGAATTCCTTTAAGCCACAAAGCTTCCTTCGCAGCTTCAGTCAAAGCCATATATTCAGATTCAGTGGTAGAAAGAGCAACCACTGATTATAGAACAGACTTCCAACTTATTGTTGATCCAAACAAGGTGAATATGTATCCAGTTTGTGAATTCCTTGTATCTAGATTAGCTGCATAATCAGCATCCACAAATCCAATAAGAAAATCACTTCCAAAATCCTCCGGTTTTTCAAACAAAATTCCATGATCTGCAGTGCCCTTCATGTATCTCAAAATCCATTTCAAAGCTTCCCAATGATGCTTCCCTGGATCACTCATATATCTACTAGTCACACTAATAGCATGAGATAAATCCGACCTTGTGAAAATCATACAGTACATGATACTTCCAAGTATATTAGAATATGGAATATTTCTCATATACCTATTTTCAGCTTCATCTTTTGGTTTCTGTTCTGAGCTAAGTTTGAAATGTTGTGCCAAAGGAACCTGAACAACTCTGGATTCCAGCATTTGAAATTTCTTGATACCTTCTTCACATAATCTTCCTGAAACAACCACAACTTTCCCTTGCTTCTGTCTTTGTAGATGTCCATTCCCAGAATCCTTCTAGCTTGTCCCAAATCCTTCATTTCAAACTGAGCTTTAAGATCACTCTTCACTTGATCTATTTCCTTCTTGCTATTACATGCTAACAACATATCATCAATATATAATAACAAGTAAGTAATCACATAATTGTTAGAAACCTTAAGATAAACACAATTATCATATGCAGATTTTCTGAACCCAATTCTCAGCATGTGCTCATCAAACTTCTTATACCATTGTCTTGAGCTTTGCTTTAAACCATAGATAGACTTCTTCAATAGACAAACTTTTCTTTCATCATCAGCAGCAATAAACCCCTCAGGTTGAACCATGTATACGCTTTCCTCCAAATCACCATTTAAGAAAGCTGTATTCATATCTAATTGTTCCAACTCCAACCCCTGCTGAGCAACAATAGCCAACAAAATTCGAATTGAAGTGTGCTTTACTACTGGTGAGAATACCTCATTGAAGTCAATCTCTTCTCTTTATGTAAATCCTTTTGCAACTAGTCTTGCTTTGTATCTGAGCTTCTCAACTCCATTTATGACCTCTAATTTCTTTTTAAAGATCCATTTGCAGCCAATGCAATTCTTTGCCTTTAGCTTATCCACCAATATCCAAGTCTTATTTTTAAATATAGACTCCAGCTCCTCTGTCATGGCTTGAATCCATTTATCCCTTTCACTGCAGTGCACAACTTCTTTGTAAGACTTTGGCTCATCATAACTGATTTCTTCAGCCACATTAAGAGCATAAGATATCATATCTGCCTGCCCATATCTCTTTGGTGGGTGAGTAGCTTTTCGAACTCTATCTCTTGCTAGTTGATAGTTCCTTAGATCATCATCACCATCTTCTTCTGGATTCACATCTTCTTCGTGCTCTTCAGCATTTGTCTCTTCATGATGCATATCCAATGGTTGCTCAAGCTCTGTCAGCTCCACCTCAAATTGAGCTGCCTCTCTTGCTTCACTATCTGCATTCTCAAGATAAGGCATTTTATCTTCAATGAAAGTTATATCTCTGCTCACAACAGCTCTTTGCTTCCCAGGCTCCAAGCACCATAACTTGTATCCTTTCACACCCTTTGAATATCCAAGCATAACACATCTCACAGCTCTAGGTTGCAGCTTATCTTGCTTCACATGCACAAAAGCTTGACAACCAAAAACTATCAAATGAGAATACTCAAGTGCTCTTCCCTTCCATAATTCTTCTGGAACCTTGAACCCTACTGCAGAAGATGGACTCTTATTGATCAAGTAGCAAGCTGTATTCACAGCTTCACCCCAAAACTTCATTGGCATTCCAGAGCTTGTCAGCATGCATCTCAGTCTTTCAAGAATAGTCCTGTTCGTTCTCTCTATGACTCCATTTTGATGTGGATTTGCAGGAACAGTCCTATGCCTTTTAATCCCTTTCTTCTTGTAGAAACTCTCAAACTCTTTAGATAAAAACTCTAAGCCATTATCAGTTCTCAAATACTTCACAGTCAGGCGAGTTTCATTTTCAACCTCAGCACAACACTCTTAG
The DNA here is from genome assembly GCA_029490685.1 of Schizonepeta tenuifolia. NCBI lineage: Eukaryota > Viridiplantae > Streptophyta > Magnoliopsida > Lamiales > Lamiaceae > Schizonepeta > Schizonepeta tenuifolia. The sequence goes on from CM055955.1 coordinate 42,509,557, forward strand.
AATTTTGAGAAAGTATCAGACTTATGTTTAATAACATATACCCACAATTTCCTATTGAAATCATCAATCAGAGATAAGAAATACCTCTCTCCATTCATGGTGTTTGTTTTTGCAGGTCCCCAAAGATCACTGTGAATGTATTCCAAAGGTTTCTTTGACACTATTCTTTCAACTGGAAATGGAGACTTCTTGCTCTTGCCTAGAATACAATCTTCATATATTCTGAGCTTCACTGGAGTGGAAATCTTCAAGAGATCTTGCCTCTGCAACTTTTTAATTCCTTTTTCACCAACATGAGCAAGCCTTCTGTGCCATAACTCAGATTCATTTGACACATTAACTTCTACTTCTCCAACAGTGGTAGAACCAAGAATATGATACAGACTATTGTGTCTTGCTCCTTTCAAAACCACTTTATTCCCTTTTAAAGAAATCAAAACCCTTCTTCTCCAGCATTCCTAGAGATATCAGATTTATCTTTAGCTTGGGAATATACCTCACATCTTGTACAATCTTGATCTGACCATCATGTGTTTTGATCTTGATGTTTCCAATGCCTTGAACTTGACATGAATTATCATTTCCAAGCACTACAGTTCCTATGTTGCTAAACTGGATGTATTCAAACCATTCTTTGATGTGGCACATGTGAAAAGTGCACCCACTATCCATGATCCACTCATCTCCTATGCCATGCTCAATCACATTGAGACTTTCAGCACTCTCACATCCTTCTACAACATACGTGGAACTAGATTCCTTTGGTTGCTCTTCTTGCTTCTTCTTCCAAGAATAGCAATTCTTCATGATATGGTCAGGCTTCTTGCAATAGAAGCATTTCCTTGTCTCATTTTTATCTTTTTCCTTCTTAGATTTCTTGGAGAATTTCTTGCCTGCAGCATTAGATTTCCTCTTGAATTTTCCTTCCTTTTTGAACTTGCCTTTCACATTTAATCCTTCAGCAGGAACTTCATTCTTTGTGAAGACATTCTTCTACAACTCTTTTTCCTTGATTGCAGATAGAACTTCATCAAGAGTTATGGTTTTCTCTCTCCCATATAGCATAACATCCTTCAGATGCTCATATGACTTTGGCAACGCATTCAACAGGATGATTGCCTTGTCTTCATCATCAATAACAACCTCTATATTCTCCAGATCATCTACAGCCATATTGAACTCATCCAATTGCTCAAGAATGTTATTATCAACCACTAATCTCTAAGAATATAGTCGTTGCTTTGAATATAACATGTTGGCAAGGGATTTTTCCATGTATATGAAGGGTTGTATACTGAAAGCAAGCCTTTTATGGTTGTATACATTGATACCTTATGTCCATTGTTATTCTCCTATCTGAAATATTGTTATTGCATGATCATATTATAGTCCAATTATCTCAAACCTAGACTATATGGTGTGTGGTTTATCACAGAAGATCTTATAATTGGTAAAGTTGAGATAGAAGTCGTTTTCACAGTTGAGACAACTTCAGACGAGTTGTCGGTTTAGACTATAGCATAAATAGAAAATAGTTTGTCTTGGCTATTTATTTATGCTAGTACATTTATGTATTGAACGGATTACAGTGAGATGTATTCTTATATTCTGACTAGTTAAGAATCAAGATCTCGGTGACCTAAGTGATCTTAACCTTAATTGAATTAATCGGTGTGAATAATTAATTGTCTATTGCTTTGATTTATCATGGGTGAGAGCTCTGTCTGAAGCTCAATATACTCGATATCTTGGGTGATAGCGATTGTTATTTGAGACGCGATTGAATTGCAGTATGGATCTGTGTCCTGCTAATAACACGCTGATAATATCCTCTCGAGGAACTTAATAAGTTTATTGTATTAAACCCTGCAGGTGGAATTAGTTCCGATACGATAATAAGTTTAAGTGGTAGCACTCGAGATGTCGTTTATTATTGAATGACTGATTAATTAATTAATTAACCGTCAGAGAAATTAATTAATTAATGGATATTGAATATCTTAAACGAGGAGATTAATTAAGTTAAATACTAGCCCCGACTCACCTAACGAATTTAGTGGTAATTCAGTATTAGTTTTCTAGTGGAATAAAGCCTTTCTGCCGAGTGAATCTCCTTTCGTAACCAGTGTGAGAGTAGAACGGCCTTTCGAAAGATAATAAGACATATTGAATACGAGGGGCTGCACCTTGTGTGTTATCGCTGTGGTTGTTATGGCCATAAGGAGGATAATTTCAGTCTTCGTATGGCGCCATAGATGAAGCAGAGAAGGATGAGACCCTAGCCCTTTCCAGGGAAAAGAACTCGCCATTTTTGGCAGCTAATCCTCTTGATAGTACGGTAGTAGCATCTAATGTGCAAATGTGGTAGCAGGGGCAGGATCAGTCAAATCGTCTGCAGGTACATAGGCCCTGACCATTGCTTTATTCTGATTTAATTGAATCTGGAGGCGATCGTACCTCTACTTATTTGCTTTGCGAGAATTTGAAACAATGCAAATGTCTCCACTTCTGGCCCTGATTGCTAGTTAGCACGCCACGATGACCTCGAGCCCAAACTTCTAGCGAGCACTTCCACCCTGCGATTGAATACATGGAATGGGAGAGCGCTCAAAAATATGAAAATTCAGAGCAAGTCAAAGCTAACTCACTCATATTAGCGGAGAGCTTGCCAGTCTAGCTAGTCAGGTTAAGATTTATTTGTTTAATAAAATATTTTGCATTCACAGGTTCCTTCGTTTCCACCACTTCGTACTAAATGATTAGGTCAGGATTCTACAATGGAGCTCATAATCCAATTTATTCTTGAGTTAACTTTCTTAGTCTTTATTGACTCGAAGCTCTTGAGCTTTTTCTTTTCTTCTATAAGAAAAGCCCGGTGTCATTGTGTTAATAAAAAATGGCTCGGTGGGATGTTAACAAATTGGTCCACTACAAAAATGAGACTTCATAAGTTCAGGGACTTGAGAATGGAACAAAAAACGGGAAGACTCGACCGTCTTCCAAAAAGAAATTAATACTTGTGTCTCGATTTATATTCTTGGTCTGAATATGGAAATCGAGCACTAGGAGGCCAATACTTTATTCGAGCTAGTAGATCCCCGTTTGGCTCAATCAAGGCCTATCTCTCTATGGGCCAGTCGCCTATTACTAATCCACTTAAGCCTTTGGGCTTTGATTGATGGATTTAATTAGTGGGCTTATTATTTAGGTATTTAATTACCTTATATAAATAATAATGAGCCCACTAATCTCCTCACTTGTCACTTACGTGAAAAACAGAAAGACAGAAATCTGAGAGATGAGAGGGGCGGCGGTCAGCCATAGGAGGAGAGGACTCGAAGCCGTTGCCACCCAACGACGAGTCTTGTCGTGGGAAACAAACGGAAGATCAACTCTGGAGTCGTTTCTTCTTCTCGTTTCGTAGGTATTCCTCATTTCCTTCTCGGATAGGAGCATGCTTAGGAAGGATTTTGTATGTACTTGTTAGACATCCGGAATGAATCGTGGGTACACGAACCGGCCTTCAAAAGTTGGTTACTACAGTATAAACTCTCTAGTTTCTTCCATACAGCTGCTGCAGTCTTCTCCTTCGAGACTTCTCTCAGAACTTTGTCGCCCAAACACAGAATTATGGCACTATGTACCTTCTCCATCAATTCTTGTTTCTTGGAATCGCTCATAGTAGCCTTTTCATCAGACTAATCTTCACCATTTCCCTTGGGATCTTGAGACACATCTTCTTTGAGAAATTCAGCGAGACCCTGCTGCACAAGCATAGCCTTCATCTTGATTTTCCAGAGGGCAAAATCATTCTTGCCGGTGAATTTCTCAGCTTCGAATCTTGTCGTCGCCATTGATGCTCTCCACCTCAGCTCACTCAATTGCAATTCCACCGATCACGATCAGATCTGAAGACTCCGTGAATTTCGCTTCCCACCAGACGATGCCAAATTGTGAATTTAAATCAATATATTCGATCGAATTAAATTCCCCAAATGAACAGCAACACATGCATGCAATGAAACAGTAAACCAAGAACTCTAAACAAATTGTTGGAGAAAAATGAAAGCAAAACAGACAAGGAGATTTACGTGGTTCGATCAAAATGATCTACGTCCACTGGAGGTTAGCTAGCACTCTCATTATCAATTGAAGATGAAGGTTACAGTTACAACGAAGATGAACGAGAAATCTCACAGCCTATCTACACTTAGAATTCTTACTGTATAGATTCTCTCATTCCTCTCTTCTATGTTCTATCCTTCCTTCTCTCTCTGATTCTATTTAAACCAGCACACAAAAGAAGATTCCAGATAGAAACGGCTATCAGTTCAGCACTACTCCACGAGTTAGAATGATCTCAGCCCTCCATTTTAACAAACAAGATCAGCACATGCACCCTTAGCTGTGCAACTAACTCTACCAACAGATTTTGCAGATTAGCCCTTACCATTATGGAATTGCTGTGATCCAATCCATATGTTGAAACTCTTTTATTCATTTGCACCTCAACAATGTTGGTAATCTACAATTATCAACAAAGAATCGTAAGAAAATTGAAATAATTAATGTACAAGTATTAAGCTACTTAATATTCTGTAATAAAATGATTGCATCATATAATTTCTATTTTACTTACTTATATCAATAGCCACTATCCAATTTTGTTGATACTACAAATCATCCATATTAATAACTAAATTGCCGCATAATTAGTACAAATAATTAATATACATATAAAAGTGTGATTGGGAGAAATTAATCAACTACAATTATTACATTGTTGTTATTTTAATCTATGATTTATTTCTATCCATATATCAATTCTATGCATACGTACAAGCCCAAATCTTCGACAAATAAAAGTGTAATATTGGGATATTTGATTCTATTTTAAATTTTTAAGCCTATTATGGTGCATGAGTTTACTTAATCCGTGTAAAATTTCTTATCCAATATATCAATTCTATACATACAAGCCCAAATCTGGAACCAATTAAAGTGTGATATTGGGATGTTTAATTTTATTCTAATTTGTAAGCCTTTTTTTTCATTCCATCAGTATGCAAATAATTAAATTTCTCGTACAAATAATTAATTTCATGATCCCATTTAATTTGTTCATTCTCATTATAATGTGTATACAATCTTTTTTTTAATCATTTCATAAGCTATCATTATTTCTTTTAGTGGCCTTCCCATTAAATGCACAATATGGGGCGACGACGTTGACAAGATTGTTAAACATTGGCGTGATTCATCCAAACATCCACTTATTATGTTGTTTCAAATGTGTCAGGCTAATTTGTTAAACTATATCATATTAATTATTGAGAAATTCCCAAGAATAGCACTTCTTGGATAGTTTTTTTAAAATTTAGCACTCCTTATAAAAACTTAAAAATTTAGCACTTTCTCTCTTTTATACCCTCAATTACAATTTGTAATTCCCATCTTATCCTCACTTTTTCATCTTCTCTCTCCATTCTTGTCCTCCTCGTTTTCTCTCTCCATTTTTGTCTGCTAAATTTTCTCTCTTCTTTCTTCTCCCTATTTTTTTTCTCTCTGCAATCAACTTTCGCTTCCGACTTCCATCTACGACCTTGGGAGGAATCATTCAGGTAAATTTTTTCTCTATTTGTTTTTCTTCATCTTTTCATCTTATATTCCTCTTCTCTCTTAATTATAATTTCTGGTTTTTTTCTAAGGTTTGTTTTCTGTCCTGAATCTTCTTTTTCTGTTCTTCTTTTTCGGTAGGGGCGAAATCATTCAGGTAAATTTGTTCTCTATTTCTTTTTCTTCATCTTTTCATCTTCGTCTCATCTTCTCTATTATTTATACTTTGTGCTTTTTTCTAGGGTTTGGTGGCTATCGTGAATCTTCTTCTTTGGTGCTCTTTTTTCGGTATATAGTAATCGCCCTTCTCTAAATCTTAGTTATCATTCAATTTTTCTCTGTATACACTTATTAGGTTTTTTGTATTCTTTGTTTTTTTCCTTTCTTTTTTGAACTCCAGTGCTCATTCCCTGTATATACTTATACATTTTCTTGTTTCGATTTGCTGTGTTTTTTCCTGTTTTTTTAACTCCACTGATCTTTGTTTTTTGAGATCCACTGCTCATTCTTAATTAGTTTTCCTTTTTTTATTTAAACTTGTTGGTTTTGTGTAGTAACATATTTTTCAGTTTCCCCAAATAGCACTTACTAAATAACATCATTTCTATTGTTTGATTTCCTTTCTCCATTTGTCTTTTTTTTGGGCCTCAAGCATTATTCTATAGTGAGCATTTCCTGGCCTGTACTAATTTTTGTTCTGTACATTTATATATGAGATATATTTCTCTATTTGTGCTCTAACAAAATATCCCTTTTTTTTTGTGCACAGTGATTGTCTATATATCTTTGATGTTCCTTTTTTTTGTTTTATGAAACCATGATTTTATTCTACATGAACTTTTGTGTTTTTCCTTTATTTACCCAATAGGTCATGGATGATAAGAGTTGTAAGCATAGCTTGAAGGCTGTTCTTAATACTTCCTATTCGGATGAGGATCCTGCTCGGCGGTATTTGAGTTGTCCCAACATTGAGATATTTGTTGTCTGTTTCTTTTGTTAATTGTTATTATATTTCACTTGTTGCAATGTTAAGACGTTTGTTCTATTTTCAATTTTTTTACAGAAAGATGTTTGTTCATTTTGTGATTGGATTGATCCAATTGTTCCCGAACATCAACGTGAATATATCAAAGAGCTTCGTATTGCTAGGGATATGTATGAAGGGCAGCTTGAGAAGTTTAAGAAAGAGCATCGTAGGCTCCAATAAACAGAAAATGTTGCATCACAAATTACTGTCAATTACCGTAAGGAGATCGATGATCTTCACCACAAGCTTCAAGCCATGGAGGTTGAGTGTCGTGAACTCCAAAAAGCTAACAAACAGCTTGACGAGGACTATGGACAAATTTTGCAAAGCCATTTTCAGTGCTGCCGGGAAATTCATGCACAAAAATATGAGATTATGTGGAAGAACTATGTGATTGCAGCTTTGTTGGTCTCTCTTTTTGTCTTTGCTCATTAGCTTTTGAACTGGATTTTGTAATTATAAGTTATCTATTAGGAATGACTATTTCAGTGCATGTCTTTTCATTTAATGAAGTCATGTTCTGTCTCAAAGCTATTACTTTGTTGTAGTATATTATCTGCGAGGTTTCAAATATTTAGAATTTTTTTTTGTTTTAACAAAAAATTATCAGTAACAACTATTGTTCAATTATTTTTTGGCATTCACAAAAAATTTACCAACTCTTTTTAGGATTCACTAATTATAATAAAAATAATTGTCATATTAACATCATATTATTATTCATATAAAAAAAACCTTGAAAACCATTTAACTTATTTATTTGTGGCAACAAAAGACCAACAAAATCACCATATAATACCCATTCTTTAACAAAACAAGTTAACTTTATTATTTTTGTGACTCCCTAAATATGTTACTATTTTTTGTGACAACACCAAAAAAAAAAACGTATTCTTTAACAAAGCAAGTTAACTTTATTATTTTTGTGACTCCCTAAATATGTTACTATTTTTTGTGACAACACAAAAACAATATCATTCACCTTTAATGCTTAAAAAGTTTTGCGACTTAACAAAAAAATTATATACTGTCACAAACAATTTTCGAACTTTACAAGCTATTGACATTTCAGGTTTTTTAAACTTAAAAGCGCATATCTGGTTAGAGCAAATCCACTAAGTTTTATATATTATTTGGCCTAACCGATTGTACCATATATTCATCTTCCTGTTCTTTTCATTACACAATCCCCAATTTCCAAACATTCTCATTTCGCGACCATCGTCTCAACACAGCTCTCATGTACCCTTCAAGAGGATGAGACGATACGGGTTTTCGATCCACTAACTTGCTATTTTCGCCTACAGTCCTCTTATTTTCAGGGAGCGTGCTCCACTTTTCCAATGATTCCTTCAATATGATTCCTTTTACAATGATAGGGAGCGTGCTCCACTTTTCCATCCATTCCTTCACAACACTCAATTTGTGACTCATCTTTTCAATAATTCACCTCCCCGTAGTATTTACCATCCTTAACAACTGAGTTCTAATGAGGCACCCTGTGATACCCCAAGCTTTCATATCTTTAGAGAGCGTATAATCTAACCGAGTAAGTTAAAAGATGAGAATTGAGGAATAAAAATCTTCTTTCCTAAATGAAGAGAAATGAGTAAAACGACTGGAATGTCTTATGTGTTTTTGTGTTAATTTATCTGTTCAACTTCTTGAAATGATGATGTGACGTATATGTTGAGTTTGTTTATATGAGAATGAGTATGAGTGTGATTTTCAGAAGAATCCCGAAGATTTTTGATTGAAAAAGAATAATGTTGATCGCCGAGAAATTTCTTTGCGCTGATGAACTTAGAATAGAGTTGAATTAAGATTTTTGAACCTAGAATTTCTTCTAAGGTCATTGAGATAAGGTAAGAGCTTATCCGAGATAAATTGAGAAGAGTTACGAGGATTTATCCTTCAAAGGATTAATAAGCGGATTAATAAGCCGACTAATTTCTTTTAAGATTTAAAAGACTAAATGACGGAATCGTTAATCTTTTAATAAAATGTGAATAAGGTTTGAGATGTTTTAGTGTCGGAACGAGACGAGGAGAGATTAGACCCGTTTATAGCACAAATGAATTAATACGGATCGTTTTATCCGGAAAACCTTTACGACTGGATAATTAATACCCGTAATGACACGACGAAGACAAGTGTCGTCACCTCTCTCCCTCTCACGCCACCTCACTACCTCTCTCCCATCTCTCTCCAATTTCCCATGCAAAATTTTATCATTATGTCTTCACCATGATCTTAGCAAAAGATTACATGCAAGATCACATCACATCAACTATCCATCACACTTAAAACATACCAATTTCCAATACTAATTGTAGTCATGGTTATTCCCTTTGTTGGACACAAATACATGTATCTACCTCTCTCTCTCTTGATATCTCTCTATGTTCAAAGGGAAAGGATTCATTTCATTCATCTACATCTAACAAAAAAAAAAAAAAACTCTCTCTCCCTCCCTACTCTCTCCCTCTCGGCAAACACACACACCACACACATACATTTGATTTTCTTCCATGCAAGCTTAGCTTTCATGTCACAGCCCCAAATCCCGAGGGACGACAGAAGCTGGGGTGCGACTGGGGTTGGATTAAAGAAGCGGGGGAGAAGGGGGCTAACTGACTAAACATACATGAAAGGCATCGATAAACCATGAACAAGACTTGAATATAAAATAAGGAAGAGTTAACCACAAGTGATTACTCGACAAAAGTACACAGAAGAAACTAAGTTCATATTTACAGACTTAACTACAGTGTTGTTCAAAAAGTACATCTCAAAAGATATTCAGAGTTTTAGCAGCGGAAGGGTTCTAACTAAGCATCCTATCCTTTAACTCAACATCAACCGTCGCCGCTCACCGTCGCTTCAACCTGCACATTTAGAAAACAATGCAGGGCTAAGTACAAACGTACTTAGTGGGCACGATGCCGAAATCATAATCATAAGTATAGATAAATATGGCATTTCAAAATTCGTAGCACGTCGGGGTTTTATTAAAACGGGCCCACGTCTACTAAACATTTTCTGACTCTTTTCTCAAATTAGCTTGCAAGCATTTTTTTGGTATGTTACGTTCAATCTTGACCAATTCTAATTCACCGTGGCTGGTACCCCTCAACAGGATATCACATACACCACAGGTTACAAAGTGCACTAACTCTGGAAAGCACTTAGCAGCTAACTCAGAGCCGATTGTTAGTTAGCCTAGTTAGATTAACTCTAAATCTGGAAAACACGAATGTTGACTCAGATAGGTACAAGAGAACTCACATAAAACATAAAACAGTTCATGCCATAATATCACTTTGAAAACACATATATCAAAGCGATAAAGAAAGATTTTCCGAGCATTGCTCGTTTTATTTTTGTATATAAAAGCCCACCTCGATATACAGAACTAAAAAGCAAAAGCTTCCAACTTTGGATCTTCCGTCCTTTCTTCACAGTTGGCTTCCTCCTTCATCGTAAAACAATAATACTTAAAAATGGATCGTAAAAGATAATCGATCAAAGAGAATCGAAATAAGTTTTAGTTGTTTCATTCTTTAGGCATTTGCACTCTTACTAGATTCGTTTTACTTAAACGGGAACGAGACTCATTCAAATCTCGTTAGAACTCGGAAGGTCTCATACTCGACTCTCAGGTCAGTAGAGAGGGTAGTCGGTAACTTAATACGACTTTAAAGATTATAAGGAACTAAGTTGGAAAGAATCAACTTAGGCGATTTACGTTTTAGTTCATTTCATGACTTATGAAATTCTCACTTAACTACTTCTTTACTTGAACGAATAAGAGATAAGACCTCAATTGGTTTTCATCACTCAAGGTCCTGTACTTGACTCTAGGGTCAGTAGGGAGACATTCGTTAGATAAAACGGCTTAAACGATCGAAAGAAACTAAGTTGCGAACTAAACAACTTAGAAAACAAGAGACTGAATTCTCACTGCGCAATCCAGTAACTCTGGAGGCTGTCCAGAACAGAGGATTTGGAAACAGGGGATGAGCCCTGTACCATTGGAAAGATTGGGATGTCTAGTTCGCGCTCCAATTTACGGATCACAAATCTGATAAACGAGCTGGAAGTTATTACAGTTTCCGGAGAGGGTCGCAAAACTGCCGCGAAAACCCTAATTGCTCAATAGGTTCGACGTATAACGTCTTAGGTTCGTTCTGAGCTCTCGTATTTGATTTCTTTGGAAACTGGACCCTCAAGGCAGTCATCACGTGCTTCCATGCGTGACAAGCTCCTTCTCAAAACTCGCTCAAAAGTACGACGTTCTAAACGTCGGCTTTCAACTAACAAATACTAAACCAACAAAATATTCAAAACGCGTTCTAGTTCTCGACTATAACCATAGCTCATATTATAATAACTTGAAAGCTTATGACATCAACTAGAAAGTTGTTCTCAAGTTCATCATAGACAATAATATCAAATTAGAATTCTCATTCGACTTCTCGGTTATTAGTTACGACTAAAAGTTCGTCTCTTACGCGTTTTTCAAAGTTGTCGGATTCCGTTCAAATTTTACGACGTTAAACTACGTCTAACGTGAATCACTTTCATGCATGCAATCATGTCATAACATCATTATATTTCAACTTAAAATGTGTTCTTCGTCTCTTACATTTCATAAATTATTTTTAGAAAATTCTCAATTTAATTCTATAATCAATTAACATCAATTACTTCATAATTCCATCAACAATTCATCAATTAACAACAACACATGGAAACCCCTAATTCTACTATAATTTTCGGTTTTCATATAGATGTTAAGGGGGTGTTTTTCTTCTCCAATTAACTACATTTATTCACTAATCAATCTCTTATATCATCAATCAAATGCAAATCAATTTCCAACTAACATGCATAAACCCCTAAATTCAACATTCAAACCCTAATTGAATTTTACGAAAACATAGGGCTTTCGATTCCTATTCATTCTAATCACTAATTAAACATCTATTAAGCATGAATTCATCATTAATTGAAGAAAACTAAAAATCCTACTAACATGCCCTAAAATTTCGGTACCAACTAGGGGATTAGGGTTCTTATTTTTGTTCAATTTTAATCCCTAATTATCCTATCTAATACATCTAATTCCATTAATTCAAGATCAATTCATCCTTTCCTAAACCTTAATTTTCGATCCAAAAAGAAGAATTGAAAAGAAGAAGAAGGTTGATGGATAGAAGTTAAGAGGAGGTAATTACCTTGAGAATTAATGAATGAAGTATGAAGTTTGAATGGAAGGATTGAGACTTGTGATTCTCTTCTTGTTCTTGGAGTTTCTCTTCAATGGAGATGGAAGAAAATGAAGAAGGAGATGGAATAGGGGAAGCTGCCGATTTTCTTAAGGGAGGGAGGAGATGAATTTGATTTTTACATTAACTTAATGATATAAAGTGAAAGGTGGAAAGTGTGAATAGTAACTAGCATAGGTGTTACTTATTTAACTAATTAAAACACAAAAATCTAACTAAAAAGCTAGGTGATGTCGGTCATAGTGTGGGAGAAAAGAAAAATACGCGCTTTTCCGGCGCGATCCGACGTTACGGAAATCGAACGACGAAAAACGTCGCTCGGCACAAAATCTGTCACGCCCCGACTCTCGGGGTGCGACTTACGAACAACAACAAACCTAGACCACTAAGAACTAACTCAAACAAAGGGAACATGCTCGGGGAAAACAAGGGCGGAATATAAGGCAATCGAATTTGGTTTTCAAAAGCATAAAGAATAATAACCGAGCATCTCAACTTCACTTTGAACGGGAATTTAAACAAGAAAATCATGCTGATGGGAAGGGAATTCCAATAAAAAGAGGAATCATACGAATATATACATTAAGAAAAGGGAACATGTTCAATCAACAAGTCAAGTTGCGAGCCCATCACTCGGGATTACAAAATAAAGGGGTTACGATTTCAACAGACATTCAAAGTCTTCGAGCACAACGCTCGGAATCAAGAACATGAGAATAAAAGTGTTAACTTCAACAGACATTAGCTCAAAAAGATAGCAGCGGAAATTAGCATCAACTCCTAACACTTGCACGTATAAAGACGTACAAATGCCAGTCCGAAATTCTACCAAACTTAACCAACAAAACCAAACCACACCACCAAGTATCCACGCCGTCGCCATCCAGTCAACCTGCATGTTTAGAAACACACGCAGGGCTGAGTACTTCGTACTCAGTGAACACAAGCCAAAAAATTTGAATAAAGATGCTTCTTAAAGCTATATTAATTGAACTTGCCTTGCCAAACATCACAAGTATATAAGCAGTTTTGAAAACGGTTTTACTTGTGCATGTCAAAACATTTTTATTTAAAACGGACTGCGCAGTCAAATATCATATAATATAATAGCATGTATCATCTATCACAAATAACTTCATGTGCCGAGAAGTAGGCCTCCTTCTCAAGCACTGTGACCGGCCCAACCGAAGCAAGGCTCACAGTCACCTCAACATCTACCACACGTGGGTTCCTGCTTTCACAGGATAATCACATCTTCATAGATGATAACACATACTAACTTCAGTAAAATGACAAGTCAATCACATTTGAAAAATCATAACATAATATTTAATAGCATACTAATTTTCATCGATAGATTTTGGTTCAGAAAAGCCCACCTGACTTCCGAAGAACTAGCTAGGTGGTTTAGGGCTATTTGTCCTTGCTTAACGATCCGTCCGGGTCGATCCTTCATAGTTTGACATCGATAGATAAGATATATGAAAGACGGACACAAAGGCGTTGGACTTAAACTGACGGACTTCTATTTGAGTCGTCGCTCTCTTCGTTCTAACTTTTCTAAAGGATCTCACGTTCTCGTCTTTATTTCATTAACTCTATTCGAAAGGTTAACTCTATTACTTAACATCGTATACTTTTCTCGTTCTAATTAATAACTTCATTGATACAATTTATTACTCGAGCTTTCTTTTAAAGACTTTAGTTCCTTCTCAAATTAACAATCAATCATCTATCATACAAATTCAATCATATTTCACAATATAACATTATCATGCATTTAAACATATATTCACACATACAATAAAATCTTATAGAACAAACATTAACATGCATTCCATTTTGAACTTTAAGGTCTAACTCGATTATGCATTTCTTTTTATGAAGGCTTAAACTATTGATTCTATCTTTCTTATTTATATAGACAACGCTTTATTCTACATCCCCTATCTTATAAGGTATTTTATAACTCTTATTTATTTAACAAAAATTCTTTTAGTTTTTAATAAACTCTTTTGAAATTATAAATTCTTGTTAAATTCTAACTTGATTCTCATTTCTTAACTCGAATATCATTCCTTTAATTATTATCTCGGTTTATCCTTTCTTCGCTTGATTGGAAATAACGTACTCAATTAATTATTTAATTAATCTTCTTTCAACTTATTATTCGACATCTTATTTTATTCTCATTTTCTCGATCAACTTATACGAGTATCTATCTTAACTCGTCTAGCATCTTTTCTTTATTCAATTTATCTTCCTTGTTATTTCTTATCGATTAATTCTTCTTAACTCGGTTTTCTCTATTTCTTAAATAATTTCTTCTTTATTTGTTTTAAACTTTTAAGCTATTTCTTACTTAATGATTTCTTCATCTTTTGATAAACATTTTTATGAATTTCTTCACTTTATTATAAAAGATCTTTTTATTGTATTTTTAGTAAAAATTCCAAGTCTTTAAAATTTTAATACAAGGTATTTAATTAAGAAATCTTTTTCATACATCTTTTATTTAATTAAAAGCTTTTCAAATTTAAATCCTTTTATCAAAACTTCTATCTTTTTTCTATATTCAAACTATCATTCATATAAACATTGAAATACTTAAACATCCAATTATTTTTATTATTTCTATACTTAATTTCTTTCAAAAATTTCAACATGCAATCCTATTTTCTTCATTTAACACATGTATGATTATACTAACATAACATACAATCATTTCATAGATCAAAACATCACTCAATTCATCAACAAATTTAACAAAATAATTTCTCTATTTTGCTTAAAAACACACGGCACACACATGCATATTTTGTGCAATTTATTCCTCAATTTTTCATGCATATAATCTCATTACTAACATGATAAAAATAACAATTCAAGCATCAAAATAACAATAACACAAAGATTCACATTTTTCCTATTTTCCTTATATTTTTCGGCATTTATCATTTTTTTAGGGTTTTAGTTTCTTTTTCTTCTCTTAATTCATCGATTACTATCTAGTGCTCGATTCTCCTAACGAATTCTTCTCACTCGATTAGCACATGCATATCCTAAGTTTGCCTAAACATAAATTAAATAACATGCATGCATAGATCTTTCCTTTAGGACTTATAGACATACATTTTTACAACTAATCAAATGAAATCATACTTAAATAAATGGAAATTCTTCTCTTGGCTCTTGGGATTGAAATGGATGGAAATGGTAGCTTCAAAGCTTGGATCTTGAAAGAAAGAAGAATATCTTCTTGAATCCTCAAAGAAAAAGAAAGAATATAGGATCAATCATCCATAGGTTTTTAGGAATAAAACTAAAGAAAAATGTTGGAAAATTCTTGAATTCAACTTCAAGAACTTGGAAATTTGTACCTTTCTTTGAAAATATGGATGGAATTGATGGAGGATTAATGGCTTCTACTTCATTTCCATGGAGGATAAGCTTGAATCTATAGTTGCATGTGAAGAAAAATCAATGGAGGTGTGAGAGAGAGGGAATGCCGAGAGGGAGAGAGAGTTGGAGAGGTTTGGAGAGTTTTTCTTTTGTTTTGAGAGAGAGAGATAGATCGAATGAGAGAGAGATGGAAATGAATGAATAAGTTGCTGGTTTTCTCTCTTGTCTTAGGTGAAAAGGATTCAAAATTCATCAAAGTGAAAAAGGAATTAACTTGTTGGAAATTGCATAAGACAAGATTTGATGGTTTGATTTGAAGTTAACTTGTTTGCATAATTCAAGCAAGCTATGTACAAGACACCACTATGTCTTGTTGGTCTTGGAACTTGAGGGTTGATGGGAGAGGGTTGTGAGGTGGCGAGAGAGGGAGAGAGGTGGTTGACACGTGTCGTCGTCGTGTCGTTACGGGTATTAATTATCCGGTCGTAAAGGTTTTTCGGGTAAAACGATTCGTATTAATTCCGTTTTGTTCTATTAATGGGTCTAACCTCTTCTTGTTTCACTTTTGACACTAACTCGTCCCAATCCTATTTCACGTCTCAAATTAAAAGATTAAAGGCTTCGATCATTTTGGTCCTTTAATTCTTAAAAGAAATTAATCGGCTTAATATTTCGTTTATTAATCCTTTTCAAGACTAAGGCCTCATTTCTCTTCTCAATTCTCGGATAAGTTCTTATCCTATCTCAGTGATCTTAAAAGAAATTCTAAGTTCGAAGGTTCTAATTTAATTCTATTCTATGTTCATCGGCGTAAACATATTTCTCGGCGATTAACGCTATGTCATCTTAATTAAACAAACTTCTCGGGATTCTTCCGGAATTTAACCTCATACTCATTTTCATATAAACGACTCAACAAACATATCACATCATCATCATCTCAGATAAATGGAACAGATAAATTCACACAAGATTCACAAGGCAATTTAAACGTTTATTCAAAACTCATCGATTAGAAAAGAAAAATTTTTACTCCTAAATTCTCATCTTTGAACTACTCGGTTAATTAGACGCTCTCTTAAAGGGATAAAAACTTGGGGTATCACAAAATCGTCGCGATCCGATTTGACCGTAAATTCTAACGTACGGAACTTAATCGGAAAATAAATTTACAAAATTTATTTTGACAAAAACTCGGGACGACACAGTTCGAGTTTCGTCTGAAAAAACATAAAAACGAACTTTCTCGGGCGAGTTCGTATCGCGATTTCGTGAATGTAAAAATCAGACGGTTTTCCGTTCTGAGTTCACGAACTAAAAACTTTTCGTACGCGCTAACCCTAAATACAATAGTCGTCTAGCTGACTTCCATAATTTATTTTCAGAAACGGATTCGACCGTTAGTCTTAGAATTTAAAATCGTAAACTTAGGCGTGCAAAGCCATTTATTTAATTAACTTTAAAATTTTAAGAACGTAAGGAAATTACGGGGCATTACATTTCAAACTCAAAATCCATTGAAATGAAGTAAAGATCATCATTCTCCATCTAGTTCATCCATACCTTCAAGAAAAAGGTAAAAATTCATCAAGTTCTTGAGTTGAAATCCAATGATCATCCCCATTTTTTCTTCATTTTTGGATGATTAATTATTATGTTGTATTTTTCTTTGAGGATTCAAGAGGAGTTCTTCCTTACATCCAAGCTCAAGTTTGAAGCCCTATTTTCCCTTCAATTCGATTTCAAGAAGCCAAGGAGAAGAGATCCAATTTTAAATTTCAAAGTACGATAATTCATTTGATTAATTGTATATATGTATATCTCTAAACCCTAAAAGAAAGAAAACATGCATGCATGGTATTTATTTTATGTTTAGGAAAACTTAGGTTATTAATGTGAGAGTTAAGTGAGGAGAAATCAATAGGAGAATCGAACACTAGGATTTAATCGGTGAATTAAAAGAAGAAAAAGAAATTAAATCCCTAAAAAAAATGATTAATGCCAAAATTAAAGAGGAAAAATAGGAAAATGTGAATTTCTTGAGTTATTGTTATTTTGATGCTTGATCTATGATTTTTATTATGTTGAGAAGAGAATTATATGCATGAAAAATTGAGAAATAAATTGCCCCAAATTATGCATGAATGCCGTGTGTTTTGGAAGAAAAAGAAGGAATTATTTTGTTGATTTTGTTGATGATTTAAGTGATGTTTTGATCATGAAATTATTATGTGATATGTTGATGTAATCACATATGTTGTTAAGTATAAGAAAAACAAGTTGCATGTTAAGTTTTTGAAGGAAACAATTTGTGATAATATAGAAGATTTGATGTTTTGATGATAGATTGTGTATTAAAATGTTAGTTGAATCTTAGATTGTAATACCCCGTAAATTCCTTACGTTCTTAAAATTTTAAAAGTTAGTTAAATAAATGGCTTTGCACGCCTAAGTTTATAATTTTTGAATATTAAGACTAACGGTCGAATTCGTTATTAAAAATAAATTACAGAAGTCAGCTAGATGACTACTGTATTTAGGGTTAGCGCGTACGAAAAGTTTTTAATTTGTAATCTTAGAACGGAAAACCGTCTAATTTTTACAATCACGAATTTGCGATACGAACACGCCGAGAAAGTTCGTTTTTATATTTTTTCTGGACGAAACTCGGACTGTGTCGTCCCGAGTTTTTGTCAAAATAAATTTTGTAAATTTATTTTCTAATTAAGTTCATACGTTAGAATTTTAGGTCAAATCGAATCGCGACGATTTAGTTCATACATAATAACGTCGGATCGCGCCGGAAAAACCCGTAACCCTCTAAAACTCCTCCATGCAGCCGACACCTCACCTTGATGAGTGGCAAACATGCATGTTAACCATGTTTAATTAAGTGACACCAAGTCTACACTTTTCATGTCTTTCAACATTTTCATCATTTCAAACAATTATACAAATCCATTTTCTTTCTTTCTCTCTCACTCTCCATCGGCTGCACCACCATTTCTATCTTCCATTTTCATCTTCTTCACTTAATCACCTCCATTGAAAACCTCTCCAAGAACAAGAAGAAAGAACACAAGTCAATCCATCCATTCAAACACCATACATCCTTGTTTAATTCTCAAGGTATGATGATCCTCCACAATTCTATCCATTTAGTTTTCTTTTCTATTCTTTTCCATCTTGATCGAAATTTTGAGGTTTGGAATGGATGTTTTGATCTTAGAATAATGAAATTGGATGTATTAGATATGATAATTAGGGATTAGAATGAAACAAAAACAAGAACCCTAAAACCTTGCATGAATGCCGAGATTTTTGAGAAATTGTAGGATTTTTATTTTTCTTCTTTTGATGGTTGATTCATGCTTAATAGATGTTTAATTAGTGATTAGAATGAAAAAGAATTGAAAGCCCTATGTGTGTTTATGAATTTTCAATTAGGGTTTTGATTTGAATTTGGGGATTTTATGCATGTTAGTTGATAATTGTTTTACAATTGGTTAATTGATGATATAAGAGATTGATTAGAAAATAAATGTAGTTAATTGGGGAAGAAAATCACCCCCTTAACATCTATATAAAACCAGAAATTTATAAGTAATTAGGGGTTTCCACATGTTTGTTTAAAGTGATGATTTGTTGGTTGAATATTGTTGCAAATAATGATAGTTGATTATAGAATTTAATTAAAAATTTTCTAAAAATGTATAATGAAACATAAGAGATAAAGATCACCATATAAACTGAGTTATAATGATGTTATGATATGTTTTCATGCATGAAAACGTTTCACGTTAGACGTAGTTTAACGTCATAAAATTTGAATGAAAATCCGACAACGTTGAAAAATCGCGTAAGAGACAAACATGTAGTTGTAACTAATAATCGAGAAGTCGGATGAGTTTTCTAATTTGATATTATTGTTTATGATGAAATTTAGAACATCTTTATAGTTGACGTCATAAGTTTTCGAGTTGATATAATATGAGCTATAGTTATAATCGAGAACTAGAACGCGTTTTGAAGTTTTTTTGTTGGTATAGTACTTGTTAGTTGAAACCCGACGTATAGAACGTCGTGCTTTTGAGTGAGTTTTGAGAAGGAGTTTGTCATGTACGGAGGTACGTGATGACTGCCTTAAGAGTCCAGTTTCTAAAAAAAATGAATACGAGAGCTTAGAACGAACCTAAGACGTTATACGTCGAACCTATCAAGCAATTAGGGTTTTCGCGGCAGTTTTGCTACCCTTGCCGGAAACTGTAATAACTTCCAGCTCGTTTATCGGTTTTGTGATCCGTAAATTGGAGCGCGAACTAGACTTCCTAAGCTTTCTAATGGTACAGGGTTCGCCTCCTGTTTCCAAATCCTCTGTTCTGGACAGCCTCCAGAGTTACTGGACTGTGCAGTGAAATTTCAGTTTCTTGTTTTCTAAGTTGTTTAGTTCACAACTTAATTTCTTTCGATCGTTTAAGCCGTTTTATCTAACGAACATCTCCCTACTGACCTTAGAGTCAAGTACAGGACCTTGAGTGATGAAAACCAGTCGAGATCTTATATCTTATCCTTTCATTAAAGAAGTAATAAACGAGAAGTTTCATAAAGCGTTTAATGAACTAATATGTAAATCGCCTAAGTTGATTCTTTCCAACTTAGTTTCTTATAATCCTTAAAGTCGTATTAAGATATCGACTACCTTCTCTACTGACCCGAGAGTCGAGTATGAGATCTTCCGAGTTCTAAACGAGATTGGAACGAATCTCGTTTCCCGTTTAAGTAAAACGAATCTAGTAAGCGTGCAAATGCCTAAAGAATGAAACAACTAAATCTTGCTTCGATTCTTTTTAATCGATTATCTTTTACAAACCGTCTTGAAGTATGTTTATTTTTTACGATGAAGGAGGAAGCCAACTGTAGAGAAAGGACAGAAGATCCAAAGTTGGAAGCTTTTGCTTTAAGTTCTGTAAATTAAGGTGGGCTTTTATATACAAATAAAACGAGCAATGCTCTGAAAATCTTTCTTTATTGCTTTGATATCTGTGTTTTCAAAGTGATATTATGGCATGAACTGTTTTGTGTTTTATGTGAGTTCTCTTGTACCTATCTGAGTCAACATTCGTGTTTTCCAGATTTAGAGTTAGTCTATTTTAGATTAACTAACGATCGGCTCTGAGTTAGCTGCTAAGTGCTTTCCAGAGTTAGTGCACTTTGTAACCTGTGGTGTATGTGATATCCTGTTGAGGGGTACCAGCCACGGTGAATTAGAATTGGTCAAGATTGAACGTAACATTAGTCAGAAAATGCTCTCGCGAGTGATTTACGAGAAAAAGTCAGAAAATGTTTAGTAGACACAGATTCTTTCAATAAAACTCCGATGTGCTACGTTTATGAAATGCCATATTTATCTATATTTATGATTATGTTTTCGGCATCGTGCCCACTAAGTACGTTTGTACTTAGCCCTGCATTGTTTTCTAAATGTGCAGGTTGAAGCGACGGTGAGCGGCGACGGTTGATGTTGAGTTAAAATATAGAATGCATAGTTAGAACCCTTCCGCTGCCAATCTCTGTATTTCTTTTGAGTTTTCTTTTGAACAATATTCAGTAGTCTAAGTATGTAAATTTGAATTTAGCTTCTTTTGTACTTTTGTCGAGTAATCCTTAGGGATTAACTCTTTCTTTTATATTCAAGTCTTGTTCATCGATGTTTATCATGTATGTTTAGTCAGTTAACCCCCTTCTTCCCCGCTTCTTTAACCCCAGTCGCACCCCGGCTTCTGCCGTCCCTCAGGATTTGGGGCTGTGACAGAGTGGTATCAGAGCAGTGTTCGTTTTCTGCTCTGCTTCTGAGTCAATCTTCTAGTATAAGTTAGTGCGAGTCATTCTTTTAAGTAATATCATAAAGTGGTATTTGTATACAAGTCTTTCTCCGAGAAATAATATAGAGTATTCGTTTGTACTCTGTATCGAGTCTTCTTTCAAGTCATGAGACATGGTATTTGTGTATACTCTGGATCAGAGTCGTCTTTCCAACTATGAGATAAGAGTTAGACTATGATGTTAAGATTGAGAATGTAGAAGTCAACTCAACCGCCCGCTACGTCGACTCAACGAGAAAAAAATGAAAGAATTTTATAATGAGATTTCTTTTAAATAAGGAATTTATGAGCAAGTATTCAATAAAAATTTGAAGACGAGAATGAGTTGTGTTTTAAACATGAGAATTTTATAGAAGTATAATTTTTTTTTTATATACTTACATGATTATGCGATAGTACAAGTACTATCTTATGTGAAAATATTTGCGTAATGATTTCCTTTTTTATGAAAAATTATGCGGATACGAGAATATAGTCAAATTTTAGGGAATTTTCCCGGTTCAATGAGAACGTAGACGTGGAACTTAAGAACTTTCCGGTTCTTCGAGAACTTAGACGTTTTTAAGAAAATGTTGTTTTGAAATGATTTCGAAAGGAGATCCCTAACGCGAGAAGGACTTCCTCTGATGAATGTCACGTGCGCTTAGTGACATGAATAATGATCCGGCAAAGTCGAACTTGTCGTCTAAGAATTTCCTGTGAGGAAAAAGAAATAAAATAAATAAAAATAATTCAATAAATCGTGTTAGTAAAAGAAGGGAGCGATTAGACGTTCGAGAAGCTTTTGGCTTCGAGTTAAGAAAGATAGGAACGAGACGACAACTGGAACTTAGTTTTCCAAGAGAATATTCTTAAGTTATTATTTCTTTTTCTTTTTATGGAATTAAATTCCATATTTTCGTCTTGAGCGACGACTACAATTAGTACGAATATCAAGAGTCGTAAACGACAAATTCTTTGAAAATGGATGTTACTTTTGGATAAGTAACATGAACGAAGTAAATATACTTTGTTTTAATAAGTGAAAATCGTTAAGAGTTAATGAGTTAAAAGAAATAAAAGAAATAGAAGAATTAAAATGAGTAATAATATGGTGAAAGGAAAAGAATGAAAATAAAATTTTTAATTTTATGTATATATATATATATGTTGTTGAGTGCAATTTCTTGAATTGCTAGAAGTCTTAATAAGTGGTTGGCTTAAGTGTCGATGTTACAATTGAATAAGGGATATTCATTTTGTAATTTATGTTTTCGTTAAGATAAGTTATTTTCTTTTCCTACCTGTTACTGATCCGTGTTACCTTAAACCTTTTGTAGGATGGCTAGGACTCGTGTTACGGCTCGGAAGAGCCAACCTTTGGCCTCGTGCGAGCGCACTATAGTTGATATGTTGCAGGACGAGTACTATGAGTTTGAGATAGACTACGGAGAAGAGGATGTGGGACAGATTGTCAGTAATTTTTCTTCGGCCTACTAACCAGTGAGACACCTGATCAGGGAGAGTCAGGCGATACTGGACTTGATTGTGCACTTACCGGACGAGTGGCGCGGATGGGCACACCGTGCAGCTTGGTACTTCTTGGCGATTTTCGGCGACGACGCGGAGCCGACCGACAACTATGCTGGATTTGCCCTGTGTGTGCACAGGCGTTTCTTTGAGAGCAGGCATATGCTTTCCCTTCCTTTAGAGCCACACATCCCCTACAGTCACTTTTCAGCCGGGACGGAGATTGAGGAGCTTGACTTAGACCCGGAGTTCTTAGAGTTGTTAGAGTTGCCACCAGACGGTGTACTAGAGGAGGAGCCTGAGGCTGAGTTAGAGCAGCCAGAGGAGGACGAGGAGACGGTAGTTGCACCAAAGTCACCACCGGCTACACAGCAGATTGAGGAGTTGATTCCAGGCCCGGGTTTTGTAGAGGTTGACGCTGAGACAGCCGCGCTGTTGGGGTTGTCTTCACCATTTGTGCTAGACGTTTTTGTTAGGGTCAGGGGACCGTTGGAGACGAGACAGTACAGAGAGGGACCAGACTACCGAGAGATCGACGCGGAGTTTGCCGCCATGTTAGAGTTGCCTTCTCCACTTACGCCACTCGAGGAGATCTGCGCGAAGTGGGGAGTAGTCCGACAGCAGATGGAGGCAGGACCGTCCAGGGTCCGTTCTAGAGAGGAGTTTGAGTCGGGTTCAGGTTCAGTTCCCGAGCACTTTCTTTCCCTAAAGAAGCGTGCAAGGAGGATCAGTGAGGACGACTTGGTCTCCGACTTGGAGAAGACTGTTTCTGAGGCACCCTCACCCACCCTGCTTACACTTGACGACGGTTCTACTCTGAGGGTGGACCAGGCACTCGAGTTGGTTTTTGGTTCGGAGTCGGAGGAGGAGGACCCGGAGGAGGATCCGGAGGAGGATCCGAAGGAGGACCCTGAGGAGGACCCAGGGGAGAGTTGTTAGGATTTTTGCAGACTTCGGAGTAGTTTTGGTTTCTTCTGCAGTTTAGTTAGACCGTGCTTTACAGATATGGGTAAATATCAGTAGTAGTGGTAGCTTTTGTCCTGTATAGAGTCGGATCAGTAACTAGTTATTTTTTTTGTAGTACTCTAGCGGATACGAAATTTTATGAATCATTTTCGTTCTAGTACTTTAGTAGATACGGAGTGCAGCTTGTTAGTGCACCCGGTAAATAGTAGGCAGTCAGCCTAGTTTAGACTAATAGTAGTCTAACTCTTTTGTATAAGTCCTCGTTGGAGGCAAAAGTAATATTCTTTTTGGATGTATATATATATATGACCCGTAAAGAGGGTTTTTAATCAAGTAAAATTTCTTATGAATCGAGTAATTAAAATTAGAATGTTTAATGAACTCATGTAACGAGGAAATGAGTTTAACTCAAAAGTTAAAAGATTAATGAAATAATATCAAAGCTATGTTCGATATGTTGTTCCACGAATTTGATTAAGTCGAGAACGAGCTAGTAAGTGCTAAGTGTAATTAACAGAAAGAAACTAATGAGAATTTTCAATTCTTCTCTAGACTAAAGAAAATGCCGCCGAGAAATGTTAACAACAGGAGAGGTCGAATACCTGGAAGGCCGAGAGGACGTAGTGGACGTCAGCCAGAAAATAATCAAGAACAGGAATATGAGCGGAATATCACTCCATCCCCACCTCCACCCCCACCTCCACCCCCGTCACCATCACCACCGCCCCGTAGAGATATTGAGGATCTTTTCCTCAAAAGGAACCCTCCAATGTTCAATGGAACTGGAAGCCCTAGCGATTCTGAGCTATGGGTAAGGTCGATCGAGAAAATTTTCAAACTCCTCAGATGCACTGATGAGGAGAGAATGCTGTGTGTCGCATTCCAACTGACGGGATCGGCAGATTACTGGTGGGAGGCAAGACAGAAAGTGATACCTGTTGAGCATCTGGCTCGTTTTTCGTGGGAAGAGTTTAAGGAGATTTTCTTTGACAAGTACGTTCCCAAGACGTATAGGGCATAAAAAGAGGCCGAATTTTATAATCTGAAGCAGGGAAAGCTAACTGTGACGGAATACGACGTCAAGTTCTGCGAGTTGATGAGGTATGCGCCGACATTGGTCGACACTGAGGAGAAGTTATCAAAGAAATTTCAAGGAGGTTTACGTCATGAGTTGGGAATCGCTTTGGCTAGTCATGGAGGACTAGGTTATTCAGATATACTGGGAAGAGCACTAGAAATGGAGGCCGTCGTGCCTGATGAGAAGAAGATTGTACCAACTACGTCAGCACCAGCGCATAATCAGAATCGAGGCTACTACAACAACAACAGCAGCAACTACCAAGGAAAGAGAAAATGGAACGGAGGAGGTAGCGGAGGATACAGTCAGGGCTACAACAATCAGGGAGGACAGAAAAGAGGCTATCAGCAACCTGCCAACAACAACAACAATGGTAAGAGGCCGTGGCAGGGAAACAACCAATCGGGGTTGTTCATTCAGGGGAACAGGCAGAACTTGCCGTGGAAGGGCAATAATCAGCTGAATCAGCCGCAAGGGCAACAGAGGAATTTTAATCAGGGAGCGAATAACCCAGGGAGGGTTACCATCCTTGTCTGCCCGAAGTGCAACCGAGCCCATCCTGGAGTTTGCCAGATAGGCACCCCTAACTGTTTCAACTGTGGACAGAAGGGGCACATGAAAAAGAACTGCCCTAAACCGCTGCAAGCAGTACCCTTCCGAGCCATCCAAGCACAGCCGCAGCAGCCGCCTATGAACCAGCAGCAATTTCAGCAGCATGCACAGCAGCAACAAAATGCGAGGGCATGCGCTATCAAACAAAGCGGTCAGCGCAAAGGAAAAGGCAATCTAGCAGGTATGGGAAAACTCCACAACACCCCCATTAAGATACTGTTTGATACTGGCGCATCGCATTCTTTCATTGCTAGCTCATGTGCCGATAACTTAGACATTAGACCTGTAAGAGCTGCACAATCTATGAGAGTAGCCACACCTTCAGGAGAGATCACTACTTCCATGCATGTTTGCTCTAACCTAGAACTAGAAATCGGAACTCATAAGGTTATAGCAAACAACCTAAATGTTATGATAATGTGGGACGTAGATATAATCCTAGGTATGGATTGGTTGTCAGAGAATTATGCCACGATTCTCTGCAACGAGAGAAAAATTTCTTTTCAGCCACCGGGTGAAGAACCAACCGAATTCCACGGAATTTCAATGGGTAGAGGTGTACCAATCATATCGGCCCTTCAAGCCACGAAAATCATGAAGAAGAAAGGTACCACAGCATATCTTGTGTACCTAGTTGGAGAACTAGGAGCCGAGAAGACCATTCAGGATGTAAAAGTCGTGAACGAATATGAAGATGTTTTTCCGGAAGTGCTACCGGGATTGCCACCAGATCGTCACATGGACTTCACGATCGATTTAGAACCAGGAGCAGCTCCTAAGTCTAAAGCCCCTTACAGAATGGCACCGAAGGAACTGGAAGAGCTCAAAATACAGTTACAAGAATTACTAGACCTTGGTTTTATCAGGCCAAGTGTTTCACCTTGGGGAGCACCCGTGCTGTTTGTTAGAAAAAAGGACGGATCAATGAGAATGTGCATCGATTACCGAGAACTGAACAAGATTACTCTCAAGAACAAATATCCTTTGCCAAGGATCGAGGATCTGTTCGATCAGCTTAAAGATGCAGGAGTCTTTTCCAAGATAGATTTGAGATCAGGGTACCATCAGCTCAAGATCAAACCTGAGGATGTACCGAAGACCGCTTTTAGAACCCGATATGGCCACTACGAATTTTTAGTGATGCCATTTGGTTTGACCAATGCTCCAGCCGTATTCATGGACCTTATGAACAGAGTCTTCCACCCCTACTTGGACAAATTTGTTCTAGTATTCATTGACGACATCCTCATTTATTCTAAAAATGAGACGGAGCACGAGGAACATCTACGAATAGTGTTGGAGACACTAAGAGCTGAGAAACTCTACGCCAAATTCAGTAAATGCGAATTTTGGCTGAAGGAAGTAATGTTCCTTGGACACATAGTATCGACAGAAGGAATCAAGGTGGATCCAGCCAAAGTAGAAGCAGTGCACAACTGGAAGGCACTAACAAGTCAAAATGAGATCAGAAGTTTCTTGGGATTAGCTGGTTATTACAGAAGATTTATCGAGGGATTTTCTACAATCGCTCGCCCAATGACGCAGCTACTCAGGAAGGATACCAAGTTTAAGTGGACGGATGAGTGCGAGAAGAGTTTCCAAACTCTTAAGGAAAAGTTAACTACAGCGCCAGTACTAGCACTTCCAGACGCAAACAAAGAATATGTGGTTTACACTGACGCATCGAAAAATGGATTAGGTTGTGTCTTGATGCAAGACGGACGAGTGATAGCTTATTCTTAACGACAACTTCGACCCCACGAAGTTGAGTACCCAACCCACGATTTAGAACTTGCAGCCGTAGTGCATGCGCTAAAGATTTGGAGACACCATCTCTATGGTGTAAGAGTTAAGATATTCACTGATCACAAGAGTCTGAAGTACTTTTTCGAGCAAAAAGAACTGAACATGAGACAAAGACGATGGCTCGAATTAGTCAAAGATTATGACTATGGAATTAACTACTATCCAGGAAAGGCTAATGTGGTAGCAGACGCATTGAGTCGCAAGACTCCAACAAAGTTAGGATGTCTTTTCGTAGAAGAAGAAACCTTAGTACGAGAATTTGAGAAGATGGATATCAGAGTGCTTGACACGCCAACAACGATAACAAGTCAAATAGCAGCATTAGAAGCTACACCAGATTTGAGAGAAAGGATTCAGTGCTCAAAGAAAAGACAAGTCAATGGAAAAGTTACGAGTAAGGATAAGGACAGATAAGCCGGAAGGATATTCTGAGGCTCCAGACAATGCAATACTTTATGAAGACAGGATTTGTATTCCCGACAACGACAGCAAACTGAAGAACGAAATCTTGAGTGAGGCTCACGATACGCCTTACACAGCACATCCAGGGAGTACAAAAATGTACCAGGATTTACGAAGAAACTTTTGGTGGAATGGAATGAAACGAGACGTTG
The DNA here is from genome assembly GCA_029490685.1 of Schizonepeta tenuifolia. Taxonomy (NCBI): domain Eukaryota; kingdom Viridiplantae; phylum Streptophyta; class Magnoliopsida; order Lamiales; family Lamiaceae; genus Schizonepeta; species Schizonepeta tenuifolia. The sequence goes on from CM055955.1 coordinate 42,537,360, forward strand.
CCTCGTTTATAGAAAGATGCCTAGCATGTCAACAAGTTAAAGCTTTACACCGACGACCATATGGATTACTACAACCGTTAGATGTCCCAGATTGGAAATGGAAAGGCATAGCTATGGACTTTGTCACAGGCTTGCCTAAGTCGAGAAGAGGAAACACAACGATTTGGGTGATAATAGATAGACTTACGAAGTCAGCTCACTTCTTACCGATTAAGACTACATATGGGTCAGAGAGACTAGCTCAGTTGTATGTCAGAGAGATTGTACGTCTGCATGGAATACCGAAGGTCATAATATCAGGCAGAGATGCTAAGTTTACTTCGAGATTTTGGATTACAATGCAGAAAGAGTTGGGAACAGAGCTTAATTTCAGTACAGCTTTTCACCCACAGACAGATGGACAGTCAGAGAGAATGATTCAGATTTTGGTCGATATGTTAAGAACAGTGGTTTTGGACCGAGGCACGAATTGGGAAGAAATTCTACACTTAGTCGAATTCGCCTACAACAACAGCTATCAGGCCACAATAGGAATGACACCGTTTGAGGCTTTGTATGGGAGAAAATGTAGATCACCGCTTTATTGGGACGAAGTAGGTGAGAGAAAGAACCTAGGCCCAGATGCAATCAATGAGATGATTGAGATAGTTCGACAAATTCGAGATAGAATGAAGGAGGCCCAGAGCCGACAGAAGTCGTATGCCGACGATCGTCGAACCAACCTTGAGTTTGAAACAGGAGATAAAGTTTTTCTTAAAATATCCCCGACCAAAGGAATCCTTAGGTTCGGAGTTAAGGGTAAGTTAAGACCCAGGTTTATAGGACCTTATGAAATCCTCGAGAGAATAGGATCAGTCGCGTATAGATTGGCCTTACCGCCAAGTCTAGGAAGCGTTCATAACATTTTTCACGTTTCTCAGTTGAGAAAATATGTTTACGATCCTAAGCACGTCATTAGTCAGCAAGACGTAGTTCTTGAATCTGACCTAAGCTATGAAGAAAAGCCAATATCGATCTTGGATAGAAAAGTTCAAGAATTAAGAACCAAATCGATACCAATAGTTAAAGTGCTATGGAACCATCACGGGCAAGAAGAGGCCACGTGGGAACTCGAGGAGAAGATGAAGGAGCGATATCCTCATCTTTTTGCAGAAGGTAAGCAAATTTCGGGACGAAATTTTTCGTAAGGAGGGTAGGATGTAATGCCCCGTAAATTCCTTACGTTCTTAAAATTTTAAAAGTTAGTTAAATAAATGGCTTTGCACGCCTAAGTTTATAATTTTTGAATTTTAAGACTAACGGTCGAATCCGTTATTAAAAATAAATTACAGAAGTCAGCTAGATGACTACTGTATTTAGGGTTAGCGCGTACGAAAAGTTTTTAATTTGTAATCTTAGAACGGAAAACCGTCTAATTTTTACAATCACGAATTTGCGATACGAACACGCCGAGAAAGTTCGTTTTTATGTTTTTTCTGGACGAAACTCGGACTGTGTCGTCCCGAGTTTTTGTCAAAATAAATTTTGTAAATTTATTTTCTAATTAAGTTCATACGTTAGAATTTTAGGTCAAATCGAATCGCGACGATTTTGTACCGAACAACATTTTTCGTCGTTCGTTTTTCCGTAACGTCGGATCGCGCCAGAAAAACCCGTAACCCTCTAAAACTCCTCCATGCAGCCGACACCTCACCTTGATGAGTGGCAAACATGCATGTTAACCATGTTTAATTAAGTGACACCAAGTCTACACTTTTCATGTCTTTCAACATTTTCATCATTTCAAACAATTACACAAAACCATTTTCTTTCTTTCTCTCTCACTCTCCATCGGCTGCACCACCATTTCTATCTTCCATTTTCATCTTCTTCACTTAATCACCTCCATTGAAGACCTCTCCAAGCACAAGAAGAAAGAACACAAGTCAATCCATCCATTCAAACACCATACATCCTTGTTTAATTCTCAAGGTATGATGATCCTCCACAATTCTATCCATTTAGTTTTCTTTTCTATTCTTTTCCATTTTGATCGAAATTTTGAGGTTTGGAATGGATGTTTTGATCTTAGAATAATGAAATTGGATGTATTAGATATGATAATTAGGGATTAGAATGAAACAAAAACAAGAACCCTAAAACCTTGCATGAATGCCGAGATTTTTGAGAAATTGTAGGATTTTTATTTTTCTTCTTTTGATGGTTGATTCATGCTTAATAGATGTTTAATTAGTGATTAGAATGAAAAAGAATTGAAAGCCCTATGTGTGTTTATGAATTTTCAATTAGGGTTTTGATTTGAATTTGGGGATTTTATGCATGTTAGTTGATAATTGTTTTACAATTGGTTAATTGATGATATAAGAGATTGATTAGCAAATAAATGTAGTTAATTGGGGAAGAAAATCACCCCCTTAACATCTATATAAAACCAGAAATTTATAAGTAATTAGGGGTTTCCACATGTTTGTTTAAAGTGATGATTTGTTGGTTGAATATAGTTGCAAATAATGATAGTTGATTATAGAATTTAATTAAGAATTTTCTAAAAATGTATAATGAAACATAAGAGATAAAGATCACCATATAAACTGAGTTATAATGATGTTATGATATGTTTGAATGCATGAAAACGTTTCACGTTAGACGTAGTTTAACGTCGTAAAATTTGAATGAAAATCCGACAACGTTGAAAAATCGCGTAAGAGACAAACATGTAGTTGTAACTAATAATCGAGAAGTCGGATGAGTTTTCTAATTTGATATTATTGTTTATGATGAAATTTAGAACATCTTTATAGTTGACGTCATAAGTTTTCGAGTTGATATAATATGAGCTATAGTTATAATCGAGAACTAGAACGCGTTTTGAAGTTTTTTTGTTGGTATAGTACTTGTTAGTTGAAACCCGACGTATAGAACGTCGTGCTTTTGAGTGAGTTTTGAGAAGGAGTTTGTCATGTACGGAGGTATGTGATGACTGCCTTAAGAGTCCAGTTTCTAAAAAAAATGAATACGAGAGCTTAGAACGAACCTAAGACGTTATACGTCGAACCTATCAAGCAATTAGGGTTTTCGCGGCAGTTTTGCTACCCTTGCCGGAAACTGTAATAACTTCCAGCTCGTTTATCGGTTTTGTGATCCGTAAATTGGAGCGCGAACTAGACTTCCTAAGCTTTCTAATGGTACAGTGCTCACCCCTTGTTTCTAAATCCTCTGTTCTGGACAGCCTCCAGAGTTACTGGACTGTGCAGTGAAATTTCAGTTTCTTGTTTTCTAAGTTGTTTAGTTCACAACTTAATTTCTTTCGATCGTTTAAGCCGTTTTATCTAACGAACATCTCCCTACTGACCTTAGAGTCAAGTACAGGACCTTGAGTGATGAAAACCAGTCGAGATCTTATATCTTATCCTTTCATTAAAGAAGTAATAAACGAGAAGTTTCATAAAGCGTTTAATGAACTAATATGTAAATCGCCTAAGTTGATTCTTTCCAACTTAGTTTCTTATAATCCTTAAAGTCATATTAAGATATCGACTACCTTCTCTACTGACCCGAGAGTCGAGTATGAGATCTTCCAAGTTCTAAACGAGATTGGAACGAGTCTCGTTTCCCGTTTAAGTAAAACGAATCTAGTAAGCTTGCAAATGCCTAAAGAATGAAACAACTAAATCTTGCTTCGATTCTTTTTAATCGATTATCTTTTACAACCCGTCTTGAAGTATGTTTATTTTTTACGATGAAGGAGGAAGCCAACTGTAGAGAAAGGACAGAAGATCCAAAGTTGGAAGCTTTTGCTTTAAGTTCTGTAAATTAAGGTGGGCTTTTATATACAAATAAAACGAGCAATGCTCTGAAAATCTTTCTTTTTCGCTTTGATATCTGTGTTTTCAAAGTGATATTATGGCATGAACTGTTTTGTGTTTTATGTGAGTTCTCTTGTACCTATCTGAGTCAACATTCGTGTTTTCCAGATTTAGAGTTAGTCTATTTTAGATTAACTAACGATCGGCTCTGAGTTAGCTGCTAAGTGCTTTCCAGAGTTAGTGCACTTTGTAACCTGTGGTGTATGTGATATCCTGTTGAGGGGTACCAGCCACGGTGAATTAGAATTGGTCAAGATTGAACGTAACATTAGTCAGAAAATGCTCGCGCGAGTGATTTACGAGAAAAAGTCAGAAAATGTTTAGTAGACACGAATTCTTTCAATAAAACTCCGATGTGCTACGTTTATGAAATGCCATATTTATCTATATTTATGATTATATTTTCGGCATCGTGCCCACTAAGTACGTTTGTACTTAGCCCTGCATTGTTTTCTAAATGTGCAGGTTGAAGCGACGGTGAGCGGCGACGGTTGATGTTGAGTTAAAATATAGAATGCATAGTTAGAACCCTTCCGCTGCCAATCTCTGTATTTCTTTTGAGTTTTCTTTTGAACAATATTCAGTAGTCTAAGTATGTAAATTTGAACTTAGCTTCTTTTGTAATTTTGTCGAGTAATCCTTAGGGATTAACTCTTTCTTTTATATTCAAGTCTTGTTCATCGATGTTTATCATGTATGTTTAGTCAGTTAACCCCCTTCTTCCCCGCTTCTTTAATCCAACCCCAGTCGCACCCCGGCTTCTGCCGTCCCTCGAAATTTGGGGCTGTTACATAGATGGAAATAAGATCTTTTGTATCAAAAAGAGTGAAGCTAAAAAGTTATTAAAAAGTTAATAATTGAAAAATGCATAAAAAGATATATCTAGTAAATGTTCTATAATAAAACTTGAAGATTTGAATTTTTATTAAAATTAAATCAAAAAGAAATTTTGTAATTAAAACTTAATAAGATAAACTAGTTTTTGCAAATAAATTGAAGAATAAAGGAAAATGTTAAATAAGGATTTGGTCTTAAGTTAAGAACAAGAAGAAAAGGAATTTATTAAGTAAATAAACAAGAGTCGAGAAAATCAAGTTAAAAAGAATTAATAAAAAAATAAAAAGAAAGTTTTAATCGAATCAAAGAAAAATATGTTAGAAGAGTTAAGTTTAATTACTCGTATAGTTAATCAAGAAAACAATGGAATGAGATACGAGTAATGATTTTGAAGAAAATTAATTAAAATTAATTAACTAAGTAAGTTATTTTCAAACCATACGGATTAAAAATAAATCGAGAAGGAATGTTGAGTTAATAATTAGAAAAATAATAATTGAATTAAGAAGTGAGAATCGAGTTAGAAATGGAAAGAAAATTCCAATTTCATAAGAGTTTATTAATAATTAACGAGAATTTGTATTAATTGAGAAAAAGGTTATAAAATACTTCATAAGATAACGAATTTAGAAAAAAAACGTTGTCTATAAAACTGAGAAAAGATAAAGTATATTGTTTGAGTTTTTATGAAAAGTAATGCACAATCGAATTAAGTTCTAATGTATAATTGAATAAATGTTAATGTGTCTTGAAATGTGTTTCATTTATTTGGATTTGTTATGTAATTGAATAAGTGTTTAAGTGCGTGATATTAATTTTGACGTGAAGAATTACTAAATTATTTGTATGCAAAATGATTGAGCTATTGACTTGTTTTTAAAAGAAAGCTGGAGTAATGGAATATAGATAGATGACGTTTCATAATTAAAGTGCGAGGTGCTAAGACGTTGGTTAAGTAGCATCAACCAATCATCGAGTAGAGTTAATAGTTCAAAGACGAGAATGCGAGATCTTTTAGAAAAGATAAAGCGAAGAGAGAAACGACTCAAGTAGAAGTCCTTCAGTCAAGTCCAATGCCTATTATCCGTCTTTTCGTATCTTATTTTCTTATCGATGTCGGTCTATAAAGGATCAAGCCGGACGGATCGTTAAGCGAGGACGAGTAGCCCTTAAAACCGCCTAGCTAGAATCTTCGGAAGTCAGGTGGGCTTTTCTGAACCAAAACTATCGATGAAAATTATTATGCTATTGAAAATTATTATATGATTTTAAATGCGATTGACTTGCCGTTTTTATTGAGTTTTGATATGTGTTATCATCTGTTTATGTGAAGATGTTATTATCCTGTGAAAGGCAGGAAACCCACGTGTGGTATGTTGAATGTTGAGGTGACTGTGAGCCTTGTTTCGGCTAGGCCGGTCACAGTGTTTGAGAAGGAGGCCTACTTCTCGGCACAATAGTTAAATTGTGACAGATGATGCATACTATTGATATATGTTATGTTTGATTGCGCAGTCTCTTTAAAAGAAAATGTTTTAGCATGCACAAGTAAAAACTGTTTTAAGTTGCTTAAGTACTTGTGATGTTCGGCAAGACAAGTTCAATTGTTATAGCTTTTAAAAGCATCTTTATCCAAATGTTTTGGCTTGTGTTCACTGAGTACGAAGTACTCAGCCCTGCGTGTGTTTCTAAACGTGCAGGTTGACTAGATGGTAATGGCATGGACGCTTGGTGGTGTGGTGTTTCTTTTGGTTGAGTCAAGTCGAATATCGGACTGACATTTGTACGTCTTCATACGTGCGAGTGTTGGGTTTTGATGCAAGTGTAATACCCCGGAAAATTTCTACTGCGTTAAAAATTCAAAGTTAATAATAATTACGGCTTTGCACGCCTAAATTCATAAAATTTAATTCTAAGACTAACGGTGAAATCCGTTTCCGAAAATAAATTACGGAAGTCAGTTAAATGACTACTGTATTAAGGGTTATCGCGTACGATAACTTTTTAGTTCGATAACTCAGATCGGGAATTCGTCTGATTTTTACATGCACGAAATTGCAATACGAGTTCGCCCGAAAAAGTTCGTTTTTATGATTTTTCTAGATAAATTTTGGACTGTGACGTCCCAAAATTTATTTAATTTTTAAGTTTAAAATATACTTTTCGAGTATATTAAATATTTTGGATTTAATGGTCGAATCGGACTTTGACGAAAACGTGCCGAATACGTTTTTATATTCTCGATTTATCATAACGTCGTAACGAGCCGGAAAACGCGGTATTTGGAGGAATTTTTCCTCTATGGCCGACATACATATATATTTAACCATAGATATTTCATTTTTATATTATTCCTACTTTATGACTCATTTCTACCAATGTTCTAATATTAAACTAATGGACACCTATTGCATAAACAAATTATCACATAAATTGGTCATCACTTTCTCTCCCTCTCTCATAACTCACGCACACACACACATAATCATCTTCCACAATTTCTTCCAAACACCATTGTTATTCATCAAGGTTCTTCAAGTTTTTTTTTCTCCAAGATCATCCATTAACCATCAAAATTCATTCCTTCGTTCATAATAAATCAAGGTAATGATCTCCTCTATCAATCTATCCAAGTGGAATTTCAATCCTTTATTTTTTTCTCTTGACCGATTTTATTAGATTAGTTAGGATAATGATTTAAGTCTTAAATCATTTAATTAATTGGATAGAAAGTAATCCCTATGGTTTAATTGAAAGAAAAATCAAGAACCCTAAATATTAGTTGTAACCGAAAATTAGGGCTTTATGTTAGGATGTTTTAATTCATAAATTAAATGGATAATTAGACTTAGGAGAGGTTTAATTGATGATAGAAACAAAAAGAAATCAATTCCCCTAAGATTTAAGTGAAGACCGAGTTTTAGGGCTAGGGTTTGAGTTGGAAAATTTAATTAATGATGTAGTAGTACTAATCTTTGATTAATAATTGTTGTAGTAAGACTAGGAAGGGATTAATGAATTGAATTGAGGAAGGAAATCATTTCCCCTAATATTACTTAAGTACCGAAAATTATTTGGTTTTAGGGGCTGGTTTTAATTTGTTTTTAATTAAGAAATTGATGATGGATTAGTACTCTAGTTGGTTGTTAATGACTATGTGAATTAATGGAAATTATTATAAAAATATTAAGTAAAATGTAAGAGACGAAAATCCATAAATAATCCGAGTATTTGAATGATAGGTTTTAGTTGAATTTGAGAAGTTGGAATTTGAATTAGGAACTTGAATTGGTTTAGTAATTGGTTAGATTGATCGACGAGGTTTTGATCGTCGTATTCATAGACGGGAAAATAAAATGGAGTTCGTCGCGTATGGAATACGTGTTGACTGCCCTGTTGTATAATTTCGTGAGAATTTAGGTACGAGAACATAAAACGAACCTAGGAAGCCACACGTCGATTTTTATCAAAACTTAGGGTTAACTTCGGCAGTTTTGCGACCCTTTCCGAAAACTGCCATATCTCTTAGCTCGTTTATCGAAATTAAGATCCGTAAATTGGAGAGTAAACTAGACTTCCTTGGCTTTCTTTCGGTACAGAGCACCTCCCCTGTTTCAGGGTACTCTGTTCTGGACAGTCCTCAGAAGCTCTGCCTTGTGCAGTGAAGTTTCAAAACTTAATTTCTTAAGTTGATTTCTTCTCAACTTAATTTCTTTCGATCTATTAAGTCATTCCAAATATCGACTATCATAATTTACTGACCTTAGTGTCAAGTAAGAGTTCTAAATGAGAAATGTTCGATTCTCATTCCCGTTTTATTAAAAGAATCTAGAATAGCGTGCAAAAGCCTAAAAGCTTAAGAACATATGAGAACTAATTCGATTTAAATTTCCGTTTTCTTTTATCGACTCGATGACTTATCGAAGTTATGATTATTTACAATGAAGGAGGAAGTCAGCACTCGGGATAAGACGAAGGATCGACGACAGAAAACTCGTTCAATAGTTCTGTAACTTATAAGGTGGGCTTTTATTCTATAACAAATAAAATGTGGGTTTTTCCACAACTCGAAAATAATTCTTTATCGCTTTGATAAACGTGTTTTCAAAGTGATAATCATGGCATAAACTGTTTAAATATTTTATGTGAGTTCTCTTGTACCTATCTGAGTTAACATTCGTGTTTTCCAGATTTATTAGTTAACCGCTAGGATGTTAACTATCGATCGGCTCTGAGTTAGCTATTAAGCGCTTTCCAGAGTTAGTGCACTTTGTAACCTGTGGTGTATGTGGTATCCTGTTGAGGGGTAACCAGCCACGGTGAATGAGGATTTGGTCAAGATTCGAACGTAACATACATTAAAAATGCTCGCGAGCTACTTTATGAATAAAAATGCAAATGTTTAATAGGCACGGGCCGATGCGCTATAAAATGAGATGCCTGTTTATCTATATCTATGAATACGTTTTCGACAATGTGTCCACTAAGTACTTTCGTACTTAGCCCTGCATATGTTTTCTAAATGTGCAGGTTGAAGCGACGGTAGCGGTGGATGGTTGAGTTGAGGTCGAATAGAGTTAGAGAAGACTTATGTACTTAGTTCACTATTCCGCTGCATAACTCTAAACCTTGTTGTTTATATTTAATCACTGTAGACTATGTTCTGTAATTATAACTTAGTTTTCCTTTTGAGAACTTCGTCGAGTAATCCATCGTGATTAACTCTATCTTTTGGTAATGAAGTCTTGTTGATAGAATTTATGATGTCTTTTACGTATGTTTATTCAGTCAGCCCCATTCTTCCCCGCTTCTTTAATCCAATCCCAGTCGCACCCCGACTTCTTCCGTCCCTCGGGATTTGGGGCTGTGACAGAGTGGTATCAGAGCAATCATTTCTGCTCTGTATACAAGTCTTCCTTCGAGTAGTACGACAGAGCATTCGTTTTCGCTCTGGCCTTAAGTTGTTTTCTAGTGATACCACCGAGTGGTACCAGTCTTCTTTCGAGTCGTAGGATAGAGTATTTGTATATACTCTATACCTGAGTCTTCTTTCAAGTAAAGTTAAGTCAGAACAATAAGATAAGATTAAAAATATAGACGACAAATCAACCTCCCTCTACGTCGACTCAACGAGGAAAGAATTTCAGTAATGTGATTTCGATTTAATAAGAAATTTTGAATAAGTGTTTTTAAGTTAAGGATGAACACAAAGTGCCAAATACAGAATTATTTTGGAAGTATATTAAATTATACTTTGGTTATGTTATGTGCCTCATGTGAAATTATTTGCGCAATAATTTCTTATGTTTGAAAATATTTTGGGCACGAGAATCTAGACAAACCCTAGGGATTTTCCCTGTTCATGAAAAACATAGACTTTGTTCTAAGGACTTTCCGATCCTTTGAAAACTTAGACGTTTAAGAAACATGGCTTCAAATCATTCGAGAAATGATCGGAACGAGAAGAAAAGAAGACTTCAAAACAAGAAAGATACGATCGAGACGAAGAGGACAGAATAAAGGGAATCAAAGGGAATGAAGAAATAAGTGTTACTTCCGTACAAGTAACACGAACGAAGTCGTCTTTCAAATGGAGTTGCTCTGTTTAACCTTTAATCGGAGATTTGTAATATCACTAAGATCGAGTACGAATCTTAGCTGAATTCCAAACGATCGATCGATCCTAACGACGATTAGAACTTGGGTTCTAAGAATTATTTTCTAATTATTATTTCTTTTTCTTATGAAATTTATTTCATACTTCGTCTTTAAACGAAGAGTACGACGAGTGCGAGCATTAAGTGTCGAGGACGACAAAGTCTTTTATAAACGAATGTCATAAATGCGTAAGTGACATGAACAAAGTAGAATCATACTTTGTTTTAATAAAGTAAAAATCATTCAGAAATTTCCCTTATGAAGGAAATAAAAATATATATATATATCAAAGAATAATAATATACAAGATGGAAATAAGATCTTGAAATCTTATTTCTATATATTTTGTTTAAGAGCAATTTTCTTAAAATTTCTAAGGTATCTAAGATAAGTTTATTATCTTAAGTGTCGGCGATATTACAATTGAATAAGGAATGTTCTATTGTGATTTAAGATTTTCTATAAGATAAGTTATTACCTTAACCGTTACTGATCCGTGTTTCTATAAGATGGCCGGGTGGATGGTTACCACTCGGAAGAGCCAGCCCTTACCTCATCGTACCTTAGTGGATGTGATACGGGATAAGTACCATAATTACTTGTCAGACTCGGATAAGGAGGATGTCGGGCAGATAGTGAGCAACTTCTCGACCATATACTATGCAGCACGACATTCATTTCAGCGAACCAGGCCGTGTCCGATTTGATTTATCAGCTATCAGACGAGTGACATAGTTGGGCACACGACATCGCATGATATTACCTAGGATCGTTTGACGATGACGTCGAGCCAACGGAGGATTACCAGGGTTTTGCCTTAGCTATCTATAGGCTCTTCTTCCATAGCAGGTTCATGATGGCAGATCCCCTCATGCCACATTTTTCTTACCGTCTTTTCCCAGCGATTACCGAGCCTGAGTCTCTTGACTTAGACCCAGAGATGGCCGATTTATTGGAGATCCCGACAGATTTTGTACCTAATGAGGAGTGGGATTCAGTGGTAGAGTTTTTAGAGACAGACGAGAAGACTGCAGTTGTACCACAGTTACCGCTTTCACCTAGACCACTTGAGGAGTTGGTTCCACGACCGGGATTAGTTGAGATGGACGCAGAGACAGATGCCTTGTTAGGATTGTCTACTCCTTTTTCTACCTAAGTCTAGTGTGAGGGTTCGAGGATAGTTACCAGGAGTCAGATGCGAAGATTGCTACCATGCTACATTTACCACCACCTTCGGCTCCAATGGACGAGCTTTGTACGAAATGGGCGACAGTTAGAGATCAGTTCGAGACAGGACTAGGATACTATGAGACAGACGCAGAGCTTACCACTCTAATACAGTTACCATATCCATATAGACCTCTTAGACGAGGTTTGTTCAGAGTTGGCCAGAGGCAGAGCAGAGTCTGAGGCAGGACCGTCCAAAGTCCATTTCGGGGACGAGTACGAGTCCGGTTCCATTCTTGAGCACCTTCTTTCCTTGAAGAATCATACAGTAGTGATCGATGACGATTGTTGGATTTAGATGCAGAGAAGATTGGTTCAGAGATACCTTCACCACCCCCCCCACTTACACTTCTAGACGGTACCACCTTGAGGATAGACGAGGCACTACAGCTCGTCTTCAGTTTAGAGTCCGAGGAGGAGGATCCGGATGAGAACCCTGACGATTTACCGGCCGTAGAGGACAGTGTTTGACACGACCACAGTTAGATGAGCGGAGCATACCAGACGCGTAATAGTATTCTTAGTAGATTTTCCTCGCCTTGTGCATAATTGGATCAGCTACTAGTTCCTTTGTAGTACTTCCACGGATACGAAATTTTATGATTCACTTCCATTCTAGCACTTCTAGTAGGTATAAGGTTTACTGTACAGATAGGCAGTCAGCCTAGTTTAGACTCGTAGTAGTCTAGTTTCTGTATAAGTCCTCGTCGGAGGCAAAATAAATATTCTTTTTAAATGTATATATATATATATATATACACGACCCGTGCAAGGATTTTTTAACACAAAAAAAATCCCTCCAAATCGTTTAATGAAAACCAGAGCGTTGAAAAAACTCGCGTAACGAAAGTTTAATTTAACTCTGAAAGTTGAAAGTTTACAAAGGTTAATATCAAAATCATTACTGATTTCTCTTCTACGTGAACTTGTTAAGTTTGGAAAGGGGTCTAGTAGGTAAATAAAAGACTTAAGCGCAAGCGCTAATGAGAATTCTCGTTTCTTATAGAACCAAAATGCCGCCGAAAGTAAGTAACAATCAAGGAGGATTTGGTAATCCTAGAGGGTACAGTGGAGGTCAAGGACAGCGAGAAAGCATAGGAGAACGTAATCATCAAGAAGACCAATTTCTTCCGCCACCCCCACAACAACGTAAAATTGAGGATTTATTCTTCAGAAGAAATCCGCCGATTTTTAAAGGATTTAGTAACCCGAACGACGCTGAGTTTTGGGCTTCTAGGATGTACGGATGAGGAATGCCTTGCATGTGTTGCGTTTCAACTAGCCAGACCGGCTAACTACTGGTGGAAGGCCAGACAGGAAGCTATGCCGATGGGGCAAACGACTCAAATTACCTGGAATAACTTTAAAGGAGCGTTTTACGGTAGGTATGTATTCGATCAGGTGGCTGCTGAAGAAGAAATGGCAAAGGAATTTCAAGGAGAACTCAAACGTAAACTGGACATAGCATTAGCTAGCTAAGAGGGACTAAGCTATACAGAATTATTGGAACGAATCCATGAGATAGAGGCAGTGATGCCAGATCAGAGAAGGATTCCAGCGTTCCCACTAATACCGACCCAGATTTCAACCCAAGACCTTTCCAATAACAATAACGACTGTAAAGGAAAACGGAAGTGGGAAGGAGAAAGCAGCCGTGACTGCTATCAGCATCACTATAATCAGGGAGGGAACAACCAAGGAGAAATCATGGTACCTACTTGTCTTAGGTGCAATTGGATGCACTTTGGAAAATGTCCAGTAAACATTAACGGATGCTGTAGCTGTGGGAAGAAGGGACATGTGAAAAGAAATTGCTCAAAACCGTTACCAACAGTTGAAACCAATCAGTATGATCGGCTTAACCAAAGAAAGAATGCTATCCCAGCATGTCCTACATGCAATCGTGTACACTACGGTGTTTGTCTAGCGAACCTAGGTGTCTGCTTCAACTGTGGACAAGAGAGGCACTTTAAGAGGGATTGCCTAGGATAGCAGCAAGCAGTGGACCAGAAGCAGGATGTTCCTACGTGTCCCAACTGTAATAAGGAACATTACGGTGTTTGTCTAGCAGGCACGGGAAATTGTTTTCAATGTGGACAGACGGGGCATAAGAAGAGGAAATGCCCAATGTTGTTTCCAACGGTGGAACCAAACCAGTATAGTCAACCCCAACCCTTAGGGACCATCCAAACCCAATCACAGCAACAACTGACACCACAACAAAATGAATGGGCATGCGTGGTTTGGCAGGAGAAGCGAAGTGAGGACAAGGGAAGCGTGACAGGTATTGGACGAATTTCTTAAGAATTTCCCCGTCATAATTTTTACTTCTTTTAGAGCCTTATATTCGGTTGTTATTAGTATCTGTTAACATTTAGGAGTAGAGCTAGGACGCGCTAATCGTTAAATAAGAACAACTACGTTTTAGGGAGTGACGATAATCTCAGAGAATTATTTCCCTTAGTTTCGCTCGAACGTAAAATTTATTTAGGGTCTTTATAAGGTCATAGCAAACATTTGGAACGTGATAAATGTTCGACATGGATTTAATCTTAGGATGGACTGGTTGTCAGAGAATTATGCCACGACTCTCTGCAACGAGAGGGGATTCTCTTCTCAACTGCTGGGTAGAGAGCCGACCGACTTTTACAGGTTTTCGATGGGTAGAAGAGTACCAACAATATCAGTGCTACAAGCCACGAAGTTGAAAAGGAAGAAGGGTACCACAACCTACCTTGTGTACCTAGACGGAGAACAAGGATCTAAGAAGACCGTTCAGGACGTGAAGATAGTGAATGCATATGACGATGTTTTCCCAGAAGTTTTGCCAGGATTTGCCACCAGATCGTCACGTAGATTTCACGATCGACTTAGAGCCGGAAGCAGCTTAGGGTGCAGGAGTCTTTTCGAATATAGATTTGAGATCAGAGTATCATCAGCTAGGAATCGAACTCGAGGATGTACCTAAGATAGTTTTTAGAACCCGATATGGCTATTAAGAATACCTAGTAATGCCATTTGATTTGACCAACGCCTTGCGATATTCATGGATCTCATGAATAGGGTTATTTCACCCGTATATTAGATAAATTTGCCAGAGTATTCATCAACGACATTCTCATTCACTCCAAGAATGAGAAAGAACACGAAGAATTTAACTTTCACAAGTCCTAGAACTACGACGTAACTACTTCGGAAGGAAAACACTTCAGAATAGACCGACGAGTGCGAAATGATTTTATAGACACTTAAGAAAATGGATTATCGCCCCAATTTTTGCCTTTCAGAAAACAAACAAGGAATGCATTGTATATATTGGCGCATCGAAGAATGGATTGGGATGTATTTTGTATGTAAGAAGGAAAGGTGATAGCCTCCGTCTCACGACAATTTTAAACCCCACAAAAATCGAGTATCCAACCTATGACCTAGAACTTACAGCCGTTGGGCACGCACTGAAGATTCGGAGACATCATCGTTATGGTATAAAGGTTAAGGTTTTCACAGATCATATGGAGTTGAAGTACTTATTCGAGCAGAAGGAAGTAACATAAGACAAAGAAGATGGCGCGAATTACATGAGACTTAAGATTGTGGTATCAATTACCATCTAGGAAAAGCTAAGCGTAATAGCAAACACGCTGAGTCGCAAGACTCCAACTAAGTTTAGGTATCTCTTCATCGGAGAAGAAACGCTTGTGCGAGAATTCGAGATGATGGATATAGAAGTGCTCGATACGTCAGCAACGATCACAGGTCGAACAACGGCACTGATAACAACACCAAATTATGAGGAAGAGTGATGAGAGACAGAGGAAGAACGAGATGATCAAAGAGCTACGACTGAGGATAGGAACAGAGGTACCAGAGGATTATTATGAAACAACGTAATGCGATATCATCAGTAAAACTCCCGATATGCCATATGCAGCGCACCCGGAGAATACGAAAACATATTAAGATTTAAGAAGAGATCTCTGGTGAAATGGACTAAAACGAAACGTTGCCTCGTTTTGTGGAAGGATGTTTAACTTATCAACAAGTTAAGGCTTTACATCGACGACCGTATGGATTGTCGCAGCCATTGGATGTCCCAGAATGGAAATGGGAAAGGTAGAGCTATGGATTTTGTGACAGGCTTGCCTAAGTCCAGAAAAGGAAACACTGCCGTTTAGGTAGTAATTGATGGACTCACAGAATCAACTCACTTTCTACCGATTAAGTTTACCTACGAGTCAGGGAAGTCAGCGCAGTCGTACGTCCGTGAGATTGTACATCGGCACGAAATACCAAAATCGATAATATCAGATAAAAATGCCAAACTTACTTCGCGATCTTGGATCACGATACAGAAGGAGTTAAGTACCGAGCTTAACTTCAGTATAGTTTTTTTTCGCCCTCCAATGGAAAGATAATCCGAGAGAAACGATTCAGATACTCGTTGACATGCTAAGAACAGTAGTATTAGATCCAAGCGCAAGTTGGAAAAAAAAAATTATATCAAATAAAATTCGCATACAACAATAGTTATCGAGCTTCGATAAATTTTTTATGCCGTACAAGGTCTTGTCTAAGAAGAAGCTTTAAATAACTGCGCTATTATCGTAAGTTAAGGAAAAGAAAGAATTTAGGATCAAATGCGGTTAATGAAATGATCGAGAACGTTCGGCAGATCAGAGTGAGAATGAAGGAAGCTCAAGGCCGACAGAAATCATACGCCAACGACCGTTGTGAAGATTTTAAGTTTGAAATTGGAAATAAGTTTTCCTTAAAAATTTCGCCTTCTAAAAGAATCGTTAGATTTGACGTTAAGGGCAAATTATGACCAAGGTTCTCAGGACCTTATAAGATTCTCGAGAAAATAGGACCGTTACTTATAGATTGGCTTACCGCCAAATCTAGGAAGTGTCCCTAACATGTTTCCACGTTTTGCAATTAAGAAAAACACGTCTATAATCCTAAGCTTATAATTAGTCCGCAAGATGAAGTTCTTGAATCTGACTTAAGTTATGAAGAAAACCATAATCGATTTTGGATCGAACA
Source organism: Schizonepeta tenuifolia (assembly GCA_029490685.1). Classification (NCBI taxonomy): domain Eukaryota; kingdom Viridiplantae; phylum Streptophyta; class Magnoliopsida; order Lamiales; family Lamiaceae; genus Schizonepeta; species Schizonepeta tenuifolia. The sequence continues at coordinate 42,553,991 of CM055955.1, forward strand.
GCGCGAAAATTTAAGTAAGCAAGTCGATTCGACTAGTAAAAGTGATATAAGATCTTCACGAGCAAAAAGAAGCCACGTGGGAATTTGGAGGGAATTTGAGGAAGAAGTACCCCGAACGGTTTCAAGGAGATATGCAAATTTCGGGACGAAATTTTTCGTAAGGGGGGTAGGATGTAATACCCCAGAAAATTTCTACTGCGTTAAAAATTCAAAGTTAATAATAATTACGGCTTTGCACGCCTAAGTTCATAAAATTTAATTCTAAGACTAACGGTGAAATCCGTTTCCAAAAATAAATTACGGAAGTCAGTTAAATGGCTACTGTATTAAGGGTTATCGCGTACGATAACTTTTTAGTTCGATAACTCAGATCGGGAAATCGTCTGATTTTTACATTCACGAAATTGCAATACGAGTTCGCCCGAGAAAGTTCGTTTTTATGATTTTTCCGGATAAATTTTGGACTGTGATGTCACAAAATTTTATTTAATTTTATTTAATTTTTAAGTTTAAAATATACTTTTCGAGTATATTAAATATTTTGGATTTAATGGTCGAATCGGACTTTGACGAAAACGTGCCGAATACGTTTTTATATTCTCGATTTATCATAACGTCGTAATGAGCCGGAAAATGCGGTATTTGGAGGAATTTTTCCTCTATGGCCGACATACATATATATTTAACCATAGATATTTCATTTTTATATTATTCCTACTTTATGACTCATTTCTACCAATGTTCTAATATTAAACTAATGGACACCTATTGCATAAACAAATTATCACATAAATTGGTCATCACTTTCTCTCCCTCTCTCATAACTCACGCACACACACACATAATCATCTTCCACAATTTCTTCCAAAAACCATTGTTATTCATCAAGGTTCTTCAAGTTTTTTTTTTTCTCCAAGATCATCCATTAACCATCAAAATTCATTCCTTCGTTCATAATAAATCTAGGTAATGATCTCCTCTATCAATCTATCCAAGTGGAATTTCAATTCTTTATTTTTTTCTCTTGACCGATTTTATTAGATTAGTTAGGATAATGATTTAAGTCTTAAATCATTTAATTAATTGGATAGAAAGTAATCCCTATGGTTTAATTGAAAGAAAAATCAAGAACCCTAAATATTAGTTGTAGCCGAAAATTAGGGCTTTATGTTAGGATATTTTAATTCATAAATTAAATGGATAATTAGACTTAGGAGAGGTTTAATTGATGATAGAAACAAAAAGAAATCAATTCCCCTAAGATTTAAGTGAAGACCGATTTTTAGGGCTAGGGTTTAAGTTGGAAAATTTAATTAATGATGTAGTAGTACTAATCTTTGATTAATAATTGTTGTAGTAAGACTAGGAAGGGATTAATGAATTGAATTGAGGAAGGAAATCATTTCCCCTAATATTACTTAAGTACCGAAAATTATTTGGTTTTAGGGGCTGGTTTTAATTTGTTTTTAATTAAGAAATTGATGATGGATTAGTACTCTAGTTGGTTGTTAATGACTATGTGAATTAATGAAAATTATTATAAAAATATTAAGTAAAATGTAAGAGACGAAGATCCTTAAATAATCCGAGTATTGGAATGAGAGGTTTTAGTTGAATTTGAGAAGTTGGAATTTGATATAGGAACTTGAATTGGTTTAGTAATTGGTTAGATTGATCGACGAGGTTTTGATCGTCGTATTCATAGACAGGAAAATAAAATGGAGTTCGTCGCGTATGGAATACGTGTTGACTGCCCTGTTGTATAATTTCGTGAGAATTTAGGTACGAGAACATAAAACGAACCTAGGAAGCCACACGTCGATTTTTATCAAAACTTAGGGTTAACTTCGACAGTTTTGCGACCCTTACCGGAAACTGCCATATCTCTTAGCTCGTTTATCGAAATTGAGATCCGTAAATTAGAGAGTAAACTAGACTTCCTTGGCTTTCTTTCGGTACAGAGCACCTCCCCTGTTTCAGGGTACTCTGTTCTGGGCAGTCCTCAGAAGCTCTGCCTTGTGCAGTGAAGTTTCAAAACTTAATTTCTTAAGTTGATTTCTTCTCAACTTAATTTCTTTCGATCTATTAAGTCATTCCAAATATCGACTATCATAATTTACTGACCTTAGCGTCAAGTAAGAGTTCTAAATGAGAAATGTTCGATTCTCGTTCCCGTTTTATTAAAAGAATCTAGAATAGCGTGCAAAAGCCTAAAAGCTTAAGAACATATGAGAACTAATTCGATTTAAATTTCCGTTTTCTTTTATCGACTCGATGACTTATCGAAGTTATGATTATTTACAATGAAGGAGGAAGTCAGCACTCGGGATAAAACGAAGGATCGACGATAGAAAACTCGTTCAATAGTTCTGTAACTTATAAGGTGGGCTTTTATTCTATAACAAATAAAATGTGGGTTTTTCCACAACTCGAAAATAATTCTTTATCGCTTTGATAAACGTGTTTTCAAAGTGATAATCATGGCATAAACTGTTTAAATATTTTATGTGAGTTCTCTTGTACCTATCTGAGTTAACATTCGTGTTTTCCAGATTTATTAGTTAACCGCTAGGATGTTAACTATCGATCGACTCTGAGTTAGCTATTAAGCGCTTTCCAGAGTTAGTGCACTTTGTAACCTGTGGTGTATGTGGTATCCTGTTGAGGGGTAACCAGCCACGGTGAATGAGGATTTGGTCAAGATTCGAACGTAACATACATTAAAAATGCTCGCGAGCTACTTTATGAATAAAAATGCAAATGTTTAATAGGCACGGGCTCCTTTAAATAAAAACCCCGATGCGCTATAAAATGAGATGCCTGTTTATCTATATCTATGAATACGTTTTCGACAATGTGTCCACTAAGTACTTTCGTACTTAGCCCTGCATATGTTTTCTAAATGTGCAGGTTGAAGCGACGATAGCGGTGGATGGTTGAGTTGAGGTCGAATAGAGTTAGAGAAGACTTATGTACTTAGTTCACTATTCCGCTGCATAACTCTAAACCTTGTTGTTTATATTTAATCACTGTAGACTATGTTCTGTAATTATAACTTAGTTTTCCTTTTGAGAACTTCGTCGAGTAATCCATCGTGATTAACTCTATCTTTTGGTAATGAAGTCTTGTTGATAGAATTTATGATGTCTTTTACGTATGTTTATTCAGTCAGCCCCATTCTTCCCCGCTTCTTTAATCCAATCCCAGTCGCACCCCGACTTCTTCCGTCCCTCGGAATTTGGGGCTGTGACAGCAAGTTTCCGCTGCAACTCTTTTGAAATGATATCTGTCGATACACTTTGATACTTATGTTTTTTATTCCGAGCGATGTGCTCGATGGTTTTTGAATACTTGTTGAATTCTTAACTTCTTGACTTGAAATACTTGTTCTATCCTCGTTAGTATGTGATTAAAAATGCTTGGTTATTATTCTTTATGCCTTTGATAGTCTTATTCGTGTACTGTTGCTTTCATTATTGTTTTCCCCGAGCATGTTCCCCGTATTTAAGTTGATTGTTAGTTGGTTAGGTTGTGTTGTTGTTTGTAAGTCGCACCTCGAGAGTCGGAACGTGACACACCCACACATGGGACACACTTGGATCAAGCAATTGTACCTATTACGAATTGTAGTATCGAGGGTGACTTCCAAATGAAGTTCAGTACCGATGATTTGGCTTTAGGTGCTATGTATATTGATAAACCAAGCTTGATGTATGCTGTTAGTCTTTACCATTTTGACTAATAAGTGTGAGTTTTCAGTTGAGCGCTCAAGTGGAACGAAGTATTATGTGCATTGTAAGTACCTGATAGGTGCCAATTTCATATGCGGTCTACTGCTCCTTCTGCAAAGGATATTTGGAGAATCACACATTGGCTAACACCCCATACATGTGAGTTAGACTTGAGAGTTAATAAGCACCGGACCATGTGCTCCAGTGTTGTTGGTACTTTTTTTGCTCCCTGTCTAATGGTTTGAGGTGCTATTTTGCGCCCCAAAGAAATGGTACACTATCTTCAATCAGAATTTGGTTTCAAGGTACGTTTTCTTTTTTTTAAAATAGTTAACAGTACTTATTTGTCATTTTTGAATACTGCTTATCATTGTTTTTTTATCTTCTCTGATTAAAACTTTTGTCAAAGAAGGTCTTGATAATTTGTTAAGTAACAAAATTATCTCATACATATTTATCGCACTTCTACTACAAAATGACTTACAAATTTATACCAATATCTTTTAGATATCATATTCTGTGGCATGGGTTGCCCGCAATCGTGCCATTCAACAGATATACGGGGACAGTGATGACTCCTTAAGACGATTGCCCTGCTTCTTACATATGACTAAAACTTGTAATCCAGGTTCTGTTGTTTCTTTGCAAACTGATAAGGATAATGTTTTTGAATTTGCATTCATGGCTCTCAGTGCTTGTATTTCCGATTTTGCATCATCATGTGGCCCTGTTATCTGTGTTGATGCTATACACTTGAAAGGTAAGTTCAAAGGAGTTATGTTTGTAGCTGCATCGAAGGATGCAAATGAACAAATTTTTCCGCTTGCATTTGGTATTGACGATAAAGAGAATGATCGATCATGGATATGGTTTTTGTCTGAAGTGAAGAAAGCATTTGTTCAAAAGGATGATTTGGTTATTGTTTCTGATCAACATGTTAGCATTAGCAAAGCGGTTCGGACAATATATCTTGGAGTGATGCATGGTCTTTATTGTTTTCATATTCAGAAACATCTTTCCAAATACAGTGTTAATGTTATCAAGGTATTCCAGAAAACCGCATCATGTTCTAGGAAGGAGGATTTTTATCACCTAATGAGTGTTATTGAGGATATGTGTCCCAAAGCCCCTCGTAGATTGTCTGAGATTGATCCTATTCGTTGGGCTAACTGTTTTTCGCCTGTTAGACGTTATGGTGTGATGACGTCTAATGCTTGCGAATATATCAATTCAACGCTACGCTGGGCCAGAACATTACCTGTATGCACTTTACTTGACTGTGTTCGTTCTATGATTTGTGGTTGGTTTGTTGAGAGGCGTCAGCTAGGGTTAAGCCGTACCCATGAACTTTCTCCTAGAATTGCAGATGAACTTGCTGTTAGAATTGAAGAAGGCTTTACAATGGTTGTCGAACCCGTTAACTCCACACGGTTTTGTGTGAAAAAATCTGGGAAAACTTTTATTGTTGATCTAGAGTTACATTCTTGTTCATGCCGAGAGTTTGATTTTAACATGTTTCCTTGTTCTCACACATCTGCGCAATAAGGTTTATATTTAAACTTTTAAGTTCATAATTATCATATTATCTTCATAATACTTGTACTGATGTTTTTCTTGCTTTTGTAGCTCGGCAAAGGAGAAGCCTACATCTTATGTGTCGCATTTCTTCACAACTCGTAACTTGTGTGACATGTATTCTGGTGATGTGAACCCGAATCCATCACGTGACAATTGGATTCTCCCCCCACATGTACGAGATACCATTGTCTATCCTCCTGGTAATCCCCGCCAAGCTGGGAGGCCGAAGACCAAACGTATTCCATCGTCCACTGAATCGTCCCGATCTTCGTCTCGTTTTTGCTCTAGGTGCAAACAACGTGGTCATTATAATTCTACGTGCACAGCACATATCAGTATTTTAAAGCCGGGGTCTAAAGCACCCAGACCTGCTCAGAAACCTAAGGCTTGCAGCATTTCTCGTGATACCAATCACACACGTAGGAAATGTCCTTATTTGGTTGATTGAAATTACTATTGTTGGTGTGACACTCTGTGATGTACTCAACTTGTGTTAGTTTTGAGTCTTTTTATTTTGACACTCTCTGTTGGTTTGATAGTGCACAACATTTATATTATTGACCTTGTTTATTTTCCCTTTCTTTATTCATTCAATCACAAATATGCATCACTCCATCATTGACTCATGCATGGTTTTTCTTTTGTGCTATTTCTTTAACACAAAAAAAATACAAATTACTCACATATTTGATCTGGCCATTAACCAATTTATATAAGTAGGATAATACGTTGTTCTATACTTGTATGATAAATCACTCTCCAAAACAACATCATACTTTTGTGAAGTGTCAAAAAATTACACATATTTTTGTTGAGTCACAATAAAGGATTCAAATATTTTTGAAGTCTCAAAAAATTACACACAAATTTGTTGACTCACAAAAAAATTTCACATTTTTGTGTAGTCACAAAAATTACACATATTTTTGTGAAGTCCAAAAAATTTTCACAAAATAGAATCATACTTTTTTGTGTAGTCTCACAAAATTACACATATTTATGCGGAGTCACAAATAAGGATACAAATTTTTGTGAAGTATCACAAAAGTACATACATTTTTGTTGACTCACAAAAAAAGATATACATTTTTGTGTAGTTTCTAAAGAGGGCACATATTTTTGTGGAGTGACAAATAAGGGTACAAATTTTTGTTAAGTCTCAACAATTTAATTATATTTTTGTTGATTCACAGAAAAGGATACAACTTTTTGTTAGGTTTAAATAAATTACAGATAATTTTTTGTAATCACAAAAAAGCGAGACACATTTTTGTGAAGTCTCAAAAATAATAAAGACATTTTTGTGTAATGTAAATAGGACTCCAAATTTTGCGCGGTAAAAAAAAATAACTCCAAATTGTTGGAATTAGCAACATTTTAATAGTAACAAATTTTGGTCACACATATTTTTTTGGAGTTACAAAAGAAAATCAAACAAGTCTCAAATTTTTTGGCGAGTAAAAAAAAAACGAATATATTTTTGTTCACTCCCAAAACAAGTTTAATTTTTTGGTTGAGTCACAAATAACGACTCAAATTTTGAGTGCTCAAAAACATTGTAACAATTATATCTGGCTTGATACAAGAACATGATACAACATATTTCATTTCATGGCATATATGTAACCCATCCAAAATGTTAGCAGTAGTAAAAATGAAGATAAATATTTAGATCACAAACTTATAAAATGGCATACACACCCCAAATCAGCGTCTAAGTAAATAAAAACCTCTCCCATTTAAACTCTTCCAACACCAGACTATGCCAAAATGCATAAATTACCTGCACTATCACATCAACTTCCAAACTCCTAACCCAAAATATATTTAGTTTAAAAATCCAAGTCCATCAAACGAAAACATTAATCAAACTATGTTGACTTTTCAGCTTGCGTACTTCCATCCGTACTGTACTTGAAACTTCTTAATCCAACAGTCTTCCTATGGTCCACCATGTCTTTCTTAATGAAGCTCGTTGGGAACGATCTCTCCATAATTGACTCCACAGTCCTCAACGCATAGCCTCCTGATTTGAAAGTCTGTTTTGTATTTCTGACTGTCATCGTTGCTTTGTCAATATGGGTGATGTTCCAAGTTGGCTTGCTACTCAAATCTTCGCGTGCCTCGTAGAATCCACTGTAAGTGAGGACCTGTGGTAGCCATCGTGAGAGTGGCACCAAAATGTTGCAGGATTCTTTGATATCTTCAGTATCAAACTTGTGCGCCTTTGAGTCGTATATGATCAGGTTATGAGTGAGAAATTCGATCTCCAAAGCGACCCATCCGTAAAGCCCATGGTAAACTGTAACAAGTTGGTTAAACATACAATATCTACTGTTAGAAGTTGTATGGAACACTGACTATCAAGTATAAACATTGTTCACAATTGACAAACAATATAGAACAACCCATCCACACATTGTCCATGTAGAAAATTGGATAATCAAATATTTATCACTAACAAAATACTATCACATTTTTGTGCAGTCACTCAAAATTATACAAGTTTTCATCAAGACACAAAAACCGACTCCATGTTCTTGTTGAGTCACCAAAAAAATTTTCAATTTTTTTAACTCCCATAGAATGACTGCAACTTTTGCGTAGTCACAAAAAAGGATTAACTTTTTGGTTCAAAAAATTCATCTTTCTGTCAATTCTCATAGATGATCCATAAGTGTTGTAGTTATTGGTTATTACTGTATATATATATATATATATATATATATATATATATATATATATATTTTAAATATCACTTAATCAGAATACTGGTATAACAAACACATGTATTATAAGCACAATTAAAAATTACCCGATCATAGTTCCACCACTCCTTCTTATTCTTCCATCCAGGTTTTTCAGCATGAACATACTGTGCTAACTTGAACAAGTGTGATACAGAAATTGCTTCATCCTCATTTTTGTTAAACTGTGTCATGATCTCGTCACTATTATAATGTTACCACAGCTCGTACAGTTCCTTCTGTTGTACAAGAAATCTAATCATCAACATAAGAACAAGATATCAAAACAAACCAATATTTAAAAAAATACCTCGTATAATATACTAACCATAAATCTCGGTGATATGATGCGCATTCGTGGATCAAGACTTAACCTTTGTATATTCTGGAAAGCTGTGCAGACAGGACATATATGCCTCTATGTGAGCCAGCTTCAATTCTTGGCTGTCATCCTCTATCACCTTGAACCAATTTGCATCAACAGGAGAAGGAAGTCTTACATTCCTCCTAAAAATTTTGATATAACAAAATCTCATTAGTTTGATGCAACACCAATTTTCAAAAAAATTTAGTAATTGACATAATAAATTTAACAATTACTACTATTACGTTGCATTGCTGGTCTTGAACTTCAGATAGTCTCCCTCCCCCCCCCCCCCCGTTCTCATTTTCCATGTATGGACTGCACAACACCGCTGCTTTTCTCCTTGTGCTCACTAATGTGCAGTCTAATTTCGAAGGTCTCTGAGTTTCATCATCCAATGCGCTTGTTGTAGCAGTCTGCTTCCTTGTTCCAGGTGAATCTGATTGACCTCCACTACCAGAAATGCTTTTTCCTTTTCTCTTCAGCTCTTCTTTCTTCTTCTCAGCTGCCACTTGTGTCACAGCGTGTGCACTATTGCATACTTCTTCCAAAAATTCATCTACCTCATCTCCAAAAGCAACGTTGCGTATTGAAGTCTTGTACGCAGATGAATTTTCTGTACAAATGCACATACAGTGACATAATATCAAATTTCTTAACATTCAGATAAAAAAACATAATATCAAATTTCTTAACATTTAGATAAAAAACATCACTTTTTTACAGACTCAAACACAAAATCAGGATATCAATCATAATAAATTTTGATCAGTAACTAATATAAGAACAGATGATGTAAAAGTTAAGGACCTAATATATTACTATTTTTTGTTCAGTAACAAAATCAGGATATCAATCATAATAAATTTTGATCAGTAACAAAATCAGGATATCAATCATAATAAATTTTGATCAGTAAAAAAATCAGGAATTCAATCATAATAAATTTTCAGCAGTAACAAAAATCAGGATATCAATCATTATGAATTTTGATCAGTAACAAATATAGTAACAGATGTTGTAAAAGTTAAGGACCTAATGTAACAACACATTTGAATGCTTGAAACCCACCCAAAAAAAGATTCGCTAAGAAACTATCTACACAGTGTAATGTATATTGCGCAGTCACAAACCTCAGTTTGTCCTACCCCACAATCTGTCACGATGACTCCACAGTCCTCACTCAAATGTGACGGTGACTCACGAGTCAATTGTTTTTTTGCCTAAAACATGAATAATATCAATCACATATTCAACATGTATATTATAAACACACCTAACCTAAAATTTCAACATACATAATACCTCATCACTTTTCACTCCTTCCTTACAAACACTCACATCCTTTTTTGGCCCAACAGCTATCATAGGGCTTCCAATATTCACTGGATGCTGTTGAGTTTCAATCTGCAACATCACACATTTTTAGGTTATATGCTTTCAACAGCAATTTTTAAAAATAACATTAAAGTAAAACCCCCTCTGTTATTTTGCTGAAAAGTTTCGAAGGCGAATCTCGAGCCCTATTCTCTTTTGATTTGCTTTTCTGTTTTTTCACCGTAAGACCAAATCAATATTAAATTGTTAATGCAAAAATAAAATTTCATCTATTCAAATCACCAAATTTACCGTCTCTCTCATTCGGTTCAGCCGTTTCTCTTCTTCTTCATCAACCTCTATCACAATATTTGGACCATCCTTCATTCCACTAACACCTTCCACAGATTTATCCAATACAACATGAACCCCTGGTAGCACCTTCTCCTGCAAAAAGCAACAGATTTAGCTGACATAGCTTCATATTTATATTTTATAAATCTCATTTCTATCTTCCACATCTTACCCCTAGTTTCTTCATAACAATTTGTGCAATTACATCGGCAAACTTATTAACCACATCGTCACTCATCAAAATTGATGTGATTAATTTGGTCGCCTCCTTCACACTGATTAAATCACCAGAATTCATTGCCACTTCTTTCCTTCTCTTTTTCACAGCCACAACTCTATCATCCATTTCATCTTCTTCATTGTCCGACAATGACAATGCTGGAACGATCACATCGTATTTGGAAAAATACATCTTAAAAGGCTCTCCTTCAGCTTCCAATGTTTCCCAATAAATGGACTCCAGTTTATCGTCAGATGGCTTCAAGGTCTCCTCTATCTTTATTTAAACAAGAAAAGAAAACAAAAGCAGAACCAATTAACATTTCTATAACTCATTCAACAAATTAATTTACTTATTTAACCGAATATTTACCTCTTCAATCATTTCCAGCAGATGTTCAAGGGATGATGAATAATCATACCTCAACGTCCTGAGAATACAAGTATCATTCCTCAGTCCAGATTCCTTCCCTACCTCAAGAAATGCACACATGATCCATGCCTTGTTGACAAACAACCACAACAAAAAAACAACAATAAAAACACATCAACTCCGAAACATTTAGTAAGATAAAATATAATAACATAAAAGTCAGTAAAATACATCTAGTCAGATGCAATAAAAGGAAAGAACAATTCTCAATAAAAAACATACCAAGAATGCAGTGACGAAACCATTAACATGATATCCTGTGCTCTTGGTTTCTCCCTTTCTATGCGTTTTGATTGAATCCAGGTTCTGTATGAGGTATTGGTATGCCAAACTACCCCAAGGGAAAGCCTCCCACAGCTTTTCATTCTCCACTAAAGCCCAAATCCACTCATCAATTGTCTTAGTTTTTTGCACTCCAAGAAGAACACTATATACAAATAGAATTTTGGATGTTTTTAAATATTCCTCCCCAGTCCTAAATTTCGACGCCTTCTAATCATCCCACAACCTTCCGAAACTGGTTTTTGTTGCCAAATATCAAGTCGCATACAATGAATTCGGACCGATCAAATGTCTCTTTCTGTGAGGGTTGAACTCCGAGCCTCCAAATCGAAGCCCCGTAACAAGTGCAAATTCCTGACGCCGAAACTTCACCACCTTCCCCTTTACAAAAAAATATAACTCCCGAGTAGTGTATGCTTCTTCAGTTTTCTTCACTATTTGGTAAGTCATGAGCTCGTGTATGTTCGCAATTTTCTTTAACAAGCCGCAAGTGCACGGGTGCTATTGTGTATATGGAAGCAAGGTCGTATTCCACAGAGACTGATTTAACTTAGCAAGTACTACTTTCAACTATTATCCTCTATTTAGACTACGAACTTTAATTTTTGGGTTTTTAATGAAACTAATTAAGAAAACAAAGAGCAATTAAAAAGCAAACTAAAATATGTAAAGATTCAAATAAGAGAAAGGTATCCTAAGGCTTCGATTTCAATGGACAATTAAAATTCAAATCTCAATCAATCAATTAATTAACTCTGGGACTCGACTCATCTTAGAACAATCACAAAAATAGCTTAAACCTACTCCCGTAGGGAATAAACCGTTGATCACATGCAAGGGTTTTCCTTCCCGACAAATATCATATGCATGCAACTCCCATAAGATCCTAAGATTAATGCTCTCACACAAGGCTCGTCCCCTCCCGATTATTTTACAATGCGTGTCCTATGTTCCAATTCATGTATTAATCCTCATCTCCCGACTATTGAATTAACACACTGATGGTCCCGATACGAGTTACTGGTGTATGGGGGAGGGAGGAATACACCAGTTAGGATTTTTCAACTTTCTAAAAACTTAACACTTGAAATCAACTTCAACTGAGTAAAAGGACTCAGTTGGGATCTCACAGCTGAGTAAGCAACCTCAGCTGGAAGAGTGGTGCTGTGCGGAATGTGGTGGAAAATGAACTCGTAAAAACAAACTCACGCTTTTATGCACGGTTGGTCAAAACCAAAACTGTTGATGTGAAAGTATGCAGATTGTATGCGGTTAGTTTGTCAGTTGAGATGTGCAAAATAATGACTGAACACAAATAAACACGACACACAAGATTTACGTGGTTCGGAGAGAACTCCTACGTCCACGGGGAGATGTGAGTCCACACACCTCAGTCCAAGTTCTTCTGGATAGTTCCACTCAGCTTACGCGGGCTGAGCAACCGTTACAGTTTAGTTTCCGGGCACTAAACAGCCTAAGTCAAGTTTGCGGGTACTTGACGACCTGACTACTCAATTACAGGAAGAGTAAGGTCCTAACACACTTTTTAGGGTGTGAGAATGGGTAGGATTTCCAACTACAGCTCGGTCACGAATGAGAGCAGGATCTAAGGCTTGAACGAATAAACACTCAACCTAAGATCAAAAACAGTTTCGATCTCTAGGAACCCTCAGCTACTAATGTTCTCTCAAATTGAAACTCTCAGCTGCTGATGCTCTTAGATGATGATTTTGCAGATTTGCTTTTTGCTTTGATTTCTCTCAAGAAAGCTCTTGAATTTTCGTCGTCTATATATCTTCTATCCTTTTTTCTCGAATGAGAGAATGCCTCTATTTATAGGCGGAGAGAATCAACTAGCCGTTGGAGGAGCAGTTGATCTCTGATCCGTTGAAAGCGATGGCTTGTCTCTCATCTCTGCAAACTTTCCCGATATGGCATCTGTGCTCTTCTGCTTTCCATCTGAGACAGCCTTGTGTTGGGCCAGATGGGGTAATGACTGAACGGTCAAACCCTCATGTGACTTCCTTTTGAAATTCAAATCTTTGACAGTCAACTTCGGTTTGTCGGTTGAAAGTCTTCACCTTCATCTGAGTGATCTTCAGCTGATGTTCTGTCTGAACCGTTGAACTCTCAGCTGACTTTGAACTTCATCTTGTTGATATTAACTGATTAAGTTTACAACTGATATTCCAACTAGAACGTTCAGTTGTCCTTCTTGTATTTAGTCAGTTGGGTTCGCTCAGTTGGTTTCCTTCACAACTGATGTTCTGAAGACTTCCCCTTGTTTGCATCTGAACAAATGAACTCTCAGTTGTCTTTCTTCACAACTGATGTTCTGTCTGAGTGACGCCTTCTTGCCATCTTCAGCTGGAGACCTGTAAAGATAAAATCTTAACTTTGCTCAAACAGCGAGCCTAAATTCTAACATTAGGTTCTGGCAACATCTACTCGGTTGGGGTCAGTCGGTTTTGGAATTCATCAAAACTTATACTAATAAATTTCCCAACACACACTAATATGCACAATTGGTGGCCAATCAATCAAGCATGCAAGACAAATCAAGAACATAAGAAAGAAGAGAAGGTCGTAATTGATTAATTGATTAAGAATCAAAGATTAATTATCCATCTACTCTCTAACCCTAGGATACAAGAATATTAGCTACTCATAAGTAAAGCAAACACACAATTAAAAGAAAAAGAATTCATAAATATTAAATAAGAAAAACCGTAGTCGAAACAAATCTCGTCTTGAACTCTTGAACAAGTCTTCAAAACTCCAAGACAAAGCTAAAAGAAAATAAAAACTAAGAATAATACTATAAGATGTAAGATGGTGTCTCTTCTATGCAATAGAAGGAGTATTTATAGCTAAAAACCTAAGACAAAACATGTAAGGAACAAATCCTAACAAGGAAGGGAATTATAATCAAAGTAGGAAGATTTTTAGGCTGAACCGTCTCGCCATGCGGTCGGATGCACGACCGCATGGCCAACCGCATGAAAAATGAGTGAAAATCCCGTCTTTTAGAGCAAAAATGGACCGCATGCGGTCCCGTCATGCGGCCGCATGCCGGATCGCATGACAACGCACAATAATTTTCAATCTGCTCGTTCTCCCTCGTTTCAACTCCGATTTTGGATCCGTTTTCACCTACGAACTTCTATGGAACTGTACTTTCATTCTATCATGTTCAATTTGCATAATTTTGACTCCAATTTTCTGCAAAATCAAACAATGTACGAACGAACATCATATTTCACAAATTAACAATAGCTAAGCTCAAAACTCATTACAAACATGATTTCCCAATACGAATTGACATCAATTGAGCTTATAAAGATGATAAAATCCGTGTTTAACAATCCCCCAAACTTAAAGGGTTGGTTGTCCTCAAACAACGAGAAGAAAAAGAACCAAACAAACATGGATTAAAAGCGAAGTTGTAACTCAATCGGTTTCAGAAATTTTCAAAAATATGATTCATGAAAAAACCCAATTAACATCAAACACAAACGAACAAACCAATCGTTCTAGCCTCATTTAAACTCCTCACGGCATGGAAAGTATTGAAGTAAACTCTCAACTCTCAAGTGTATGGTATAGGAAGTATATACGCTCAAGTCACAACACAACATGCAATCTACCATAAGCTTGCTAATTTCCTAACCTCGCCATCGTTCAAACGTATGCTTCAAACTAGGATAAAACAAGACTTTATTTTGGTTGTAACGTTGGCTCTTTGGTAAGGTAGGGAAATTTAAGCCAAGTGATTAAATCAAGCAAAATCCAACTTTCAAAATCATCACAAGCCCCTTGATTTTATCAAACTCTTCTACCCTTCTTTAACTTTTCAACCATAACACCACAAACTTTACTAGCACCAAATTATCAATCAATCACCCTTTTATACTCTTATTTTTTTCTCTCTTTTTTTCTTTTCTTTCTTTTCTTTTTTATCACTTTTCTCTTTTTCCTTTTTCTTTTTTTTTCTTCTCAAACTATAACTTTTCCTACTTTTATGAGCTTATAAGGGCTAATTTCAACTTGAACTTTTAAAACATAGGTGCTTATTCCTTCCTTGCATTCTTCTTTTAAGCACAACCACTCCCTAAAATATCTACCCCAATTCACCATTAGTTTATCAAAGAAAAGGCTTAAAAGCTCAAAGTGGCAAACTGGGATAAATTATCAATTTGGACAACAAAGAGGGAAAAATTGGCTAACAAGGATGGCCTTAAATCATCTCCTAATTCTTAGCACACTAACACAATCTTGAGGAAGATTCATGATAAGTTCTAGAGATTAACATGCATGCTTGACAAATCACACAAGAATAAAATAGACTATGTCAAGGCTCAAATATCACATAGGCTATGTTTTTAAGTCTAAAGAGGCTAAAACAATCAATCCATCAATTCATGCTCAACCCCTCATGAAATTCTCACACTCATCAATTTAAATCCAAACCAACAATTTCATCATTAGCCAAGTCACTCATTCACCAAAAAACATGTTTTTTATTTATAAAAAACTCAAAAACAATTACTAAACTAAAACACATAACTAAAACAAAATTAATCAACTAATAAAGCAAATAAAAATAGAAAGCAGTCAACCCCCTTCTCCATCCCCCCCCCCCCCCCAAACTTATTCAACAACAAGGAATAATAAGTTTTTAAGTAGAAGCGGAGGTTGATTGGAACAAACTCACCGAATCAATACGGAGGAAAGCAACACAAAGAACTATCTCGTCCCCCGCTCTCTCGCCCCCCCTTTTTTTTTCCTTTACAAAACAAAAATAAACAATGAAAAGGAAAAGAAAATAAAAAACAAAATGAAAAACTAACCTCGTTGGGCTGCCTCCCAACTAGTGCTTAGTTTAACGTCTTTAACTCGACGTAGCCTCACAATCACGACTCAGCAAGGAGGATGATATGTCACGGGCCGACCATGGATTTTGTGGAATGAACGCCTAAGCAAGAACTCCTTTGTTTTGTGTTGATCACCCTTATCAATGAGAGGATTCATATCCACAATTTTATTTTCTTCAAAACATTTGGAACCTTCATCTTCATGGATCTTCAAAGTTTGATAGATGGAGAAAGTGTGCATCTCATCATTGACTCGAAGGGTAAGCTCTCCCTTTTCCACATCAATTAAAGCTCTTCCCGTCGCCAAAAACGGGCGTCCAAAAAATTAAAGGAATCTTCTCATCTTCATCTATATCCAACACCACAAAATCACAAGGAAAAATAAACTCACCCACTTTGACCAAAATATCTTCAGCAATCCCCCTTGGATAAGCAATCGAGCGGTCCGCCATTTGAAGCACAATATTGGTGGGCTTGAGAGTTCCGATTCCCAATTTGTTGAACAAAGACAATGGAATAAGATTGATGCTAGCTCCCAAATCACATAGCACCTTTTCAATTTGAAGTCCACCAATAGCACAAGGAATATGGAAGCTTCCCGGATCTTTCATCTTGGCCGGCAACTTTCTTTGCAAGATTGCACTACACTCTTCATTGAGATAGACCGTATCAAACTCCTTCAAATTCTTCTTCTTCAAAAGCACATCTTTCAAGAATTTGGCACAATTAGGCATTTGTTGCAATGCCTCCACGAGTGGAATGTTGATGTGGATCTTTCGGAATATTTCAAGGAACTTGGAGAATTGTTCCTTCATGCTCTTCTTTTTGTGGCGTTGGGGAAATGACATAGGAGGACGATAAGGAGGTGATTTTTTTGTTACCTCCTACTTTTGACTTTGATTCTCTTCTTCCACCGCTTGAGTATCTTTAGAACTTTTACTCTTGGCCTCTTCAATTAGAATCTTCGACTCTTCATATGAAGTCCCACTCCTAAGTGTGATGGCCATGCATTGCTCCTTTGGATTAACCACCGTATTGCTAGGAAATTTCCCTTGTTGATGTTGGCTCGTCAAAGTATTAGCAATGTGACCCATTTGTTTCTCCAAGATTGATATCCGTGTATCCATATCCTTCTTGTTAACCTCACTTGCTTGCATGAATTTAGCAAGTATCTCCTCCAACTGTGGTTTCTTCTTCTCCACAATTTCACCGTTTGAAACAACAAATTCAGGTAGTGGTTGCAATGCATTATTGGGATTCGCGTAAGAAATGTTAGGATTGGTCCTGTTACCTTGGTATTGATTTTGAGGCCTTTGTGATGTCCCATAAGCTGCTCTAGGAAGGTACCCATACGGTTGCTTGTAATTCTCATAGCCTCTACGGTTGGCATAATTCACATCTTCAACATCCACTGCTTCCCCTTGAGATGGTCCATGCTTTTGACTCATCATGTCCTCCATCTTGGTCATAAAGTTCGACATTTGGGCTATCAACTTGGCTACGGGATCGTCGTTTGTTAGAATCGCCATTTTCTTTGGTGCACTCCTCGAATCCGACCATTGATGATTGTTTGCTGCTAACTTCTCAATGATGTCTGTTGCAACTGCACATCCACGATCCAGAATATCTCCTTGACCGGCAGCATTCAATAGATTCTTGACCTCTCCGGTGCACCCATTATAGATTATCAACACCTTCTCATTCGCAAAAATCCCATGATTATGACACTTTCGCAGCATCCCTTTGAACCTCTCCCAAGCCTCATAGAACGTATCTCCATCAAATTGACAGAATTGTTGAATCTCTGACCTCAGCTTCATCGTCTTGCTTGGAGGGAAGTATTTGTAGAGGAAAATCTTCACGAAATCATTCCAAGTTGTAACTGCAGTCGGATCTAAGGCATGGAACCAAAGCTTAGCCTCATAACGTAGAGAGAATGAGAAGAGGCGTAACTTGATTGCATCATGTGGAACCCCATTTATTTTGACAGTCTCGCACACCTCCAGAAACTGACTCAGATGTGCATGAGGATCTTCAGCCGGTCTTTCTCCAAATTGATTGTTCTGCACCATAGCAATAAGTGACGCCTTAAGCTCAAACGTGTTGGCATTAATAGTTGGACCGAAAATTCCTCTCTGCTGCACTACAGGTTGAAATTCAGCCTTGATTGGAATTTCTTGTCTGGCCGTTTGTGCGGCAATAAATTGTTGAATTTGTTCTTGCATAGCTCTAATCACCGGATCAACTGGTGGATTTTGTTGTTGATCCTCCATGTTTTGATCTCGCGCTCTTCTTATCGCGTTGTTGTGACGACAAGTAGCTTCAATCTCCAGATTTAAAGGCTCCAAGGGTAATCCTTGTGACCTTCTTTGCATGCACTACCTGTGAATCACAACAAGAAAAATTAAAAATTAGTATAATAATATAATATATGTCAAAATTAGTCTCAAACAATCTAATCGTAATATTGCTAAAATTAAAACAGTCCCCGGCAACGGCGCTAAAAACTTGTTTGCACTTTTCTTTAACATGCCGCAAGTGCATGGGTGCTATTGTGTATATGGAAGCAAGGTCGTATTCCACATAAACTGATTTAACTTAGCAAGTACTACTTTCAACTATTATCCTCTATTTAGACTACGAACTTTAATTTTTGGTTTTTAATGAAACTAATTAAGAAAACAAAGAGCAATTAAAAAGCAAACAAAAATATGTAAAGATTCAAATAAGAGAAAGGTATCATAAGGCTTCGATTTCAATGGATAATTAAAATTCAAATCTCAATCAATCAATCAATTAACTATTGGACTCAACTCTTCTTAGAACAACCACAAAAATAGCTTAAACCTACTCCCGTAGCGAATAAACCGTTGATCACATGCAAGGGTTTTCGTTCCCGACAAACATCATATGCATGCAACTCCCAAAAGATCCTAAGATTAATGTTCTCACACAAGGCTCGTCCCCTCCCGGTTATTTTGCAATGCGTGTCCTATGTTTCAGTTCATGTATTAATCCTCATCTCCCGACTATTAAACTAACACAATAATATGCACAATTGGTGGCCAATCAATCAAGCATGCAAGACAAATCAAGAACATAAGAAATAAGAGAAGGTCGTAATTGATTAATTGATTAAGAATCAAAGATTAATTATCCATCTATTCTCTAACCCTAGGATACAAGAAAATTAGCTACTCGTAAGTAAAGCAAACACACAATTAAAAGAAAAAGAATTCATAAACATTAAATAAGAAAAACCTTAGTTGAAACAAATCTCGTCTTGAACTCTTGAACAAGTCTTCAAAACTCCAAGACAAAGCAAAAAGAAAATAAAAACCAAGAACAATACTATAAGATGTAAGATGGTGTCTCTTCTATGCAATAGAAGGAGTATTTATAGCTAAAAACCTAAGACAAAACATGTAAGGAACAAATCCTAATAGGAAAGGGAATTATAATCAAAGTAGGAAGGTTTTTGGGCTGAACCGTCTCGCCATACGGTCGCATGCATGACCGCATGAAAAATGCGTGAAAATCCCGTCTTTTGGAGCAAAAATGGACCGCATGCGGTCCCGTCATGCGGTCGCATGCCGGACCGCATGGCAGCGTGCAACAATTTTCAATCGGCTCGTTCTCCCTCGTTTCAACTCCGATTTTGGATCCGTTTTCACACGAACTCCTATCGAACTGTACTTTCATCGTATCATGTTCAATTTGCATAATTTTGATTCCAATTTTCTGCAAAATCAAACAAAGTACGAACGAACATCATATTTCACAAATTAACAATAGCTAAGCTCAAAACTCATTACAAACATGATTTCTCAATACGAATTGACATCAATTAAGCTTATAAAGATGAGAAAATCCATGTTTAATAGTGTACTGTGCTCATGGACTTCCCCAATTTGCCCGAGAAGTCATAAAATTTGCCAAAACAGGAATTTTCAAATTTACTGAAAAGCGTCGCCCCATGATTGTTTAATGTCGTTTGAATGCTACTGAGGATCTCCTCTTTGCAATGATAATTCACCCTTTGGATAACTCCTTATAGCATTGGCCTCTTGAACCTCCAGCCCTCCTACATACAACAATAATACATTTTACATTAACAAATTATCTACAAATATTTTCATCAGTTATAGAAAATATTTTTACGATTAACTACCAAGGAGCCATATTTTTGGTATTTAAAAAAGAATTTACAAACACTCATCCAAAAATTGACCAGGGATAAGATTTAAAATACAAGATTTCAAGCAAGAACATGATATCTGTTTTTTTTTTTTTTGGGAAGTAACAAATTTTTGAAACATATTTTTAACCTGTAACAGAGGTTTTAACATAGTTTCAACTTATGTTAAGTAACAAATTTTTTTTGAATATTTTTGAGCAGTAACATTTTATCCATCACTAACAAAAAAAAAGATTTAATTTTTCGTAGCACTGAAAATTTTCTCATATAAACGAACACACATTTACAGGTTTATATTAATTGAATGATGATTTGAAGCATTACCAACTTAATGTTAACTCTTGTGAAGTAACAAAAGTAAAATCATAACCTGTTTCAAAAAATAAATGCACCAAAATAGTTCATGAACAAAATTGTGGCATGAAGCATACTATTCTTTAAGATTATTATACAACAAGCATACAGAGTTTGAGGGAATCGTTTTCAACCGAAAGGAGGATCTAGCAAGCTTTCCCAACTGACACGCACTGCAGATATGTGTTGTTGAAAACACACGGTTCGGAATGCCCTTTGCATGTTCCTGTCTCGCAAGTCGGTTCATTGTCTTGAAATTCAGATGGTTGAGTCTTTTGTGCCATAGCCAGCTCACATCTGAACTGCTCTTTGATAACAGACAGGTTTCAGGAGGACTACTGTTCCAATCTGCATAGTAGACATTCCCAGTTGGGGATCGATTTCCCAACAATATGACTTGTTTTGTTCTGACATTTTTGACCCTGCAGCCCTGCGCATCAAACTTGACAGAGAAACCATTATCACAGAATTGGCTAATGGAGAGCAAGTTATGCTTCAATCCATCAACATATGAAACATTAGAAATAGATACATGATTGGTTTCAAGGGTACCGTAGCCTTTGGTGTGTCCTTTTGAGTTGTCTCCAAAGGTAACTGATGGTCCTTCTTTCTCCACGAAACTTCCAAGCAAATCCCTCAGATTTGTCATGTGTTTCGAGCATCCACTATCCATCACCCACATGGTATGTGATGCTTTATTCTTCCTCAGTTGTTCCTCCTGCTCCTGCACAGAGAAACACGCTTAGGTCCCCAATTTTAGTTGGGTCCTGGAGGGTTAGAACCAGTTCCCCCTTGAACTGTGAGTCGTTTTTCCCTGTAGATTCGGATAGATTTATCATTCCAAATTATCTTTCCTTCTCCATCAACTATAACAACACCTCGGTCATCCTTAGGCTTGTTGTTCTCGTTGACGTTCTATTTCTTGGGAGGAGATTGATTTCTCCCATTGTGGGCTTTAGGAGGAGAGACGTTCCCCCTGTTTTGTTGACGAGGTCGGACGCCATTTTGGAATCTTTGTGGCTGAGTCTGATTCTATTTTCCTGACTGTTGACGACAACTGTTCATGCCCTGTTGTTGATTCATGTTCTGGCATGAGTATCCGCAGCTGTTGGAACTGTTCCACATTGGTTGACTCTGATGGAACCTCTAGTTGTTTCGATGATGGAACCGATGTTGATTCTGATGGTTGAATCCCTGTTGGTTCGGTTGATTCCATCTCTTCAGAGGTCGGTTCTGAGGTCGGTTCTAATTGTATCTCTGACGTCTCTGATTCCTCTTCTGAGTCCTGGAACATTCCCCTTCGGTTGTTATCCCAATCGATGAATTCTTTAGTTCTCCAACCACAGCTCCCTTTCCTTTCTCAGCTACAGTTTCCTTAGCTGGTTGTGCTTGCTGTGACGTGGAGGTTGGATTAATTTGGTGAGTTGCAGACTCAACCGTATTTGGTTTGGCAACCGTGACATCCACAGCCTTGATAAAGGTTGCAGGTGGAATTCCAGTGTCCTTGACCATGTCGTAATCGAGTCCAGACACGTCATCCATTTGTCTTCGGTAACTGATGAGATTCTCGATGATTTTGGATGATTGATATAGCTTTATCAGGTTGTCTCTCTCAGTTTGTAGATCCTTGAGAAGAACAGCTATATGCTCGGTCTGCGCATCTGACATCTTCATCAGCTGGTCGATCTGTGCCTCTTGCTTGTTCAACTCCTCATCGGTTGGAGCATTAGTTCGGTTGGCCACATTCAGTTGACTTTTGAGATCATCAATCTCTTCGGTTTAACTTTTAAACAGATCGTCCTTTTCGGTTAAGGATTCTTCAAGTCTGGCAAACTGTTCTTGAAGACTCTTAAATTCAACCGATTGCTGATGCAACTCCTCACTGAGTTCTAGGAAATCACCCCAAGAGGGTTCCAACTCTTCATCTACTGTTTCCTGCATGTTAGAAACATTGGAAAAATTTAAATTAATTGGACTAGAATGTACCTCAGCATCATCCTGGTCAGTTCCAAATGCTATGAGACATTGATTCTGTCCGATAGCGTTGTTGGTGGAAGTCAGCTCGTCCTCATCTTCGGTGTCGGTGAAGATGTCCATGTCATCATCTGCTTCTTCTGCAACCATGGCCTTGTTCTTTGCGTTTTGCTTGGCCCTCAACGCTTCTCTATCTTTCTTCGACAGATCTGGACAATCAGCTTTGAAGTGTCCCTCTTTGCTGCATTCAAAGCAACTGTTGGTCACAGGCTTTGAGTTATCTCGAGTTCGGTTGGATTTATAGAACCGCTGATATTTTCCGAACCGAGTATCCATGTCAGCTAGCTTCTTTGACAAGGCGGCTATACTCTGTTGCAGCTCTTCTCTGCTCGGCTCCTTCGAAGCTATGTCCGCAGATCTTGTTGCCCTTGATGTTCACGGCTTGGAATAGTCAGCTCGAAGTGCTACTGTCTTTGTTCCTGAACCAACATCCTCAAGTCGACTCGTCTGCCCCGAGGACTAAGTTGATCTTCGTCAGTTCACCTTGTACTCGTTTCCTTTCAGGATTGAGAACAGCCTGTCCGTTCCCATCTCTCCAAGATCAGCTCGGCTTTCATGAATGTTGGTGAAGGTGTCCCACTCAGCTGGTAGTGCTTGTAATACTTTGAGGTTGATTTCTCTCAAAGTATATTTTCCTCGTCGGATAGACTGAATCCTTCGGATGATATCCATGAACCGAAGTTCCAACTGATCAATGGTTTCATCAACTCTTAGACAGAAGTTGTCAAAATCTTGACAAGCATGGGAGAACTTGTTCTCCTTGGTTTCGTCACTCCCTTCACTAAGAGATGCCAAAATGTCCCGCATCTCCTTAGCTGTGTTGCACTCTTCTATCCATGGAAGATAGTCTTGTCCAACTGTGGACATGATAGTGCTCTGAGCCCAGATATTCAGCTAGCTCACTTTC
Source organism: Schizonepeta tenuifolia (assembly GCA_029490685.1). NCBI lineage: Eukaryota > Viridiplantae > Streptophyta > Magnoliopsida > Lamiales > Lamiaceae > Schizonepeta > Schizonepeta tenuifolia. The sequence continues at coordinate 42,577,383 of CM055955.1, forward strand.
GCTTCCTCAGGAGTGAAGTCTTCTGGCTTTTTCTCAACCATCGCCTCAGTTGCATCCCCATCATTGGGATTTGTAGGAGTGCGGATGACTTTTTTCATGATGGTGATCGGTCCGGATGTAATCACTTGTTGCATTCGATGATGCTTTGACAGTAGAATCTTCTTCATCCGAGTCTTCCAGAATGTATAGTTCACAACCGAGAACATGACAACAATCTTGTCTTTAACATCCATCTGCACACAACAAACAGACAACAAATGCAAGCAGATATGCAGTAGCGTGAAAAATATCTATTCGGTTGACCACTGAAGAAAAACACCTCGATTCACACCTCGTGAAACAGAGTCAGCAGTCTTTTGAACCACTGCTCTGATACCACTTGATGGTCCCGATACGAGTTCTGGTGTATGGGGGGGAATACACCAGTTAGGAATTTTAAAACAACCCCCTGATAAAAATCACAATTGAGTAAAAGGACTCAGCTGGAATCACAACTGAGTGAGAAAACTCAGTTGGAAGAGTGGTGCTGTGCGGAATGTGGTGGAAACAAAAACTAACTCGTATAAAATAACTCACGCTCAGATGCAAAGTTGGTCAATAACCAAATCAGTTGAGATGTAAAGATGCAGTTTTGAGTGCTGGTTAGAAGGTCAGTTGGATATGCAAAAATTAACTGAACAGAAAACACAAACACACAAAGGATTTACGTGGTTCAGAGAGAACTCCTACGTCCACGGGGAGTTGTGAGTCCACACAACTCAGTCCAAATTCTTTAGGACAGCTACCACAAAGCTTACGCGGGCTTTGCAACCGTTCAAATAAGTTTACGGGTACTTATCAACCTTACAGATAAGTTTGCGGGTACTTATCAACCTTTCTACTCAATTTCGGGAAGATCAGGATCCTAACAACCTTTTTAAGGGATGTGTATGAGGGTGGGGTTTCCAACTACTAGCTCTAACAAAGAAGTGAGTTAGGATCTAAGCTTAAACAAATGAAGACTCAAACTAAGATCGAAAACACCAAGACAGATTCTAACACTCTATGAACTCTCAACTAGTGATGTTCTTAGAGATTGATTGCAGTTTAGCTTGTGTGCAGTTTTTCGTCGTTCTTTCGCTCGTGTATCACTCTGCTCTGTCTTCTATCTTGATGAATGAATGAAGGCCTCTATTTATAGGCGGAGAGAATCAACTAGCCGTTGGATGAGCCGTTGATCTCTGTTCTGTGAAAGCGATGGCTTGTCTCTCATCTCTGCAGATTTTCCCGATTTGGCAACTGTGAACTTCTACTTTCCTTCTGAGACAACCTTGTGTTGGGCCAAATGAGGTAATGACAGAACGTCAAACCTTCACGTGACTTCTTATTTGAATTTCAAATTTCAACCTTAGTCTTTCAACCTTGTTTAGTCGGTTGAGAAGTTTTGATCTTCATCCGAGTGGTCTTCAGCTGATGTTCCATCTGATCGATATCTTCATCTGACCTTCTGTCTGAATAGGAACAGTTGAACCCTCAGCTGCTTTGAACTTCATGTTGTCGATCTATCGGACTGAGTCTTGCAACTGATGTTCCATCTGAACAGTTGGCTTGAATGCTCAGTTGTCTTTCTTACATCTGATGTTCTACATCTGATCAGTTGGCTTGAAAGCTCAGTTGTATTTCTTACATCTGATGTTCTGTATCTTGAACGCTCAGTTGTCTTTATTACATCTGATGTTCCACATCCGAATAGTTGACTTGAACGCTCAGTTGTCTTTCTTCCATCTAATGTTCTATCAGAGTAACGCCATGTTGCCATCTTCAGCTGGAGACCTGTAAAGATAAAAATCTCAACATTGCTCAAACAGCGAGCCTAAATACTAACATTAGGATATGGCAATATCTACTCGGTTGGGGTCAGTTGGTTTTGAAATCAATCAAAACTTTACTAAATTTCCCAACAAAACCTATTTCAAGCACAATACTACATAACTCACTGGTAAAGGTACCTCCATTTGTGTGTCAGTTGTTGGAATGATTGTACCTAAGGTTTGCGTAAAATCTTCGCCGGAATCAGAGATCTTGCCTGACATTTTACTACTCTCTACAACCACAACAAATTTACAAATGAACGGTTTTTTCGACCAAAAAAACAAATGAAAAAATTGAATTTTGACAAAGAATTTTACTGAGGGAATATAAACTATACCTTTTATCCAATCTCGTCACTTGTTATCTGAGATTTCAGACTGAAATCATCGTCGAAGAAGATGAAGAAACCCTGGTTTTACCAACAAAAAATGGATGCAACATTCTCGAATTACTTTGACTTCTGTTAGAAAACTGAAACACCTAGAAAAAAAATGAAATTGACGAAAAGATGAAGACTATACCTAACCCTTGGATGTCGGTCGGAAAGTCAGCTCTCCACCGGAATCGTCGTCGACATGGGAATGAAGCTCTGCTGTGTAGAGAGAGAAAATGAGAGACGAGTGATTTTGAATTCTGGAAGAAATCGAACCGCCTAATTTATATTTTGTTACTGTACAACTATTTGGGTTAATTCATGAGGTAGGGGTAAATTTGTCAACAAGTGCTAATTTTTTAAGTTTTTATAAGGAGTGCTATATTTTAAAAAAAAACTATCTAAGAAGTCCTACTATCAAAATCTTCTCTTAATTATTTGTATACATAATTTATTTAATGAAATTATGCCTCATCTGAAACATTTTTATGTTGCTTTAATAAGCAGGTGGGGTCGAGATAACTGATTCGTTCCACACTACCAATGTCATTTTGAAAGAAGAATGTCAAGAGATATCAGATTCAAAGCAAGGTAATATTTTTTATTTCAACATATAAAATTTCAGAATATAAACAAATCTTCATCTTTCTCACTGTATTTACAGACTGTTATAGGAAAAAAAAAGTTATCTTTATATATTTCGAATGATTGCTCCATAAAATGATTTTGGTTGTATTTATGAGTATCGGGCCATTGAAGAAAAAAAAAGTTTTACTTGAAGAGATGCAAATTGAGGAATTTTTAGTAAGATGAGATAGAAAACATTCTTAGTGAGAATATTTTTATTTGATGCATCTTCACGAGTATCAGTATGCATACTGTTGCTACATATATAGGTGGAGCTAGAGGCTTTTTAAGGACACTAATTTTTGCCTATTCGACGATTAAGGACACTTTTTTGTGGGCCCTCTGTTTGAGGACAATTGTTTAGCAAATTAATACTCCGTAGAACTATTTCTGGCCCGACCGGGCTCAATCGCACGTGAGCTAATTTCTCAGCCCGACTGCCTATGTGGCAGCCCAAATCATTTCCACGTCGGCCCCAATAAAAAAAATTAAATAGCACGCTCAAATTTCTGGAAAAATTCAAACACCCCAAAATTATCATAATAAAAAAAAACTAAAAAAAACCCCAAATTAAACAGCAGCAAGCCGACGCACCGTACCCGGCAAAGGAGACTGCAACTCCGGAAAGTCAGCATTGCTTAGTCCCAAAGGAGATGCAAACGAGAAGAAGAGGAATTTAGACCCATAATAGCAGTATCAGACTTGGCCGGCGCAAGCGGTGGGAGCGGAAATTGTTGAACTCGAAATAACCTGTCCTAGTGGCGAAGAGGCTGCCATCAGAAGTCCAACCTTAAAAATTAAGGGCAAAAACACAGGCAAAGCATGAAAAACTCGCCGGAATCGCGTCAGCGGCAGGAAAAAACCTAAAACACGACGTGAATGAAACCCCCTCAAAACACCATGAAAATTGGCGAATCAAAAGGCTAAATTGGACGAAAATTTCTCAGGAAGAAGAATATGTGAACGCCGGAAGACAATTCCCAGCGCCTCTGTCGGGATTTGCAGAATTATACGCGACGGCGAAAGAACCCTAACTTCAAAATTCTCTCAAAACTGAACGAAATTGGACGAATCAAAAGACCAGATTGATCGATTTTTCCCCAGGAAAAAGAATATCACATCGAATTTGGATTGTGATTTTTTCATTTGAAAATTTGGGGGTTTGTTTAGGTCTTTATTTTATTTTATTTTATTATGAAGCTGTTGGATTGTGGTTTCTTTAGCTGTGTAGTTAGTGGAGGGGGAAATTATAGTGATGGGGAGTGAGGAAGTGATGGCGCCGCCGGAGGAGACGACGGAGGTGGTGGAGGAAGGGGCGGTGAAAGTGAAAATGATGATGAGGGGTAGACATAGAAGGATGGCGCAAAGGAGAGAGAGAGGGGTGGTGGGTGAGGGGTTATTCCCTCGAAGAGGGAGAGGGAAGTAGAGGTGGAGCCGACGTGGAGATGATTTGGCATGCCACCTAGATGTTCGGGCTCAAAAAATCGATCACGTGCGATTGAGCCTGATCGGGCCAGAAATAGTCCTACGGAGTATTAATTTGCTAAACAATTGTCCTGAAACAGAGGGCCCGCAAAAAAGTGTCCTTAATAGTCGAATAGGCAAAAATTAGTGTCCTTAAAAAGCCTCTAGCTCTATATAGGTGTATATAAATATATTTTTGTACACTCACATCCGTATTATATTTCATACAAAACTCTTTTTATTTTTTTAACACATACAAAACTCATATTAATCATATTGATATGGGTCTAAAATTCTATAAAAATACCTTGTGTGAAAACAATTTTTATTTTAAAGCAGGTAATCATGTCAAACTTTTAATTCCAAAATCCACAAAAATATCTTGCTCCATAAAATAATTTTGGTTGTATTTATGTGTATCGATCCATTTGAGTTCTAAGTATTTTAAATTATGATACAATCATCTATGTAGAGTCGTACATTAATTTTGTACCAGTTTGGTATTATTAGTAACTTCTTCTTATTTATATCAAGAGATAAGAACAACTTAATTTATGATTCAACAATCATATTAGCCAATTAGATTGACTTTTATTTTCTTCACAGATTGAGATTTCAATATTAACCATTAATGATTATTAGAACAATTTTTTTAGATGAACAATAATTAGAACATACACAAATGCTAAATTAACATTTCATTTTCTTTATATCAGGCTATCTCAAGATAGTGATATTTCGTTATATTCAAATCTTTTGTCCATGTTATATTTTGTTAATATCATATGTTTAGTAACAATGTTTTTAGACAATAACAAGTTATAAAATTAATTTTCAAATATAGATAAATGGGTATCATGTTAGTTTGGTTATTGTTATTCGAGTTTGAGAAATGAATGAATAGTTTATGATGGGCAAAATTGCATGAAAAATCCTAACCTTTTCCCAAATTCTGGTTTAAAACCAAATCTTTTAAAATTCGCAAATAAAACTACGAGCTTCCAATTTGTTGCAATTGACTCCCATGCCCGATTTTCCCCTAATTTATTGCTGACATGGAAGCCGGAATTTTTTACGTGGAAAAACTCTCCGGGTAAACAAACGACGTCGTACTAGGCAAATATAAAATGACGGAAAAATGCACCAAAAACCCTGACCTTTTTACAATTTCTGGTTTTAAACCAAACCTTTTTAAAATTCGCAAATTAATGTACGACCTTCCAATTTGATACAATTAGCTTCCATGGCATGTCTCCGGCAGAAATCGATTGCCTACGTGGTAAATTATTTCCTTACGTGGTATTAATTTGCTTATGTGTTAAATAATTATGCATATATGTTATTAAATGATGAATGGGCACAAAACGACGTCGTTTTACTCCTGTCCTAAATGACGTCGTTCCTTTAATCATATATGAGGTGAAAAAGCAAACCTAAAACGATACAACACTCTGAATCAATAATCCTATTTTCCTAATACTCTATTACAGACAGAATCGAATCTACTTTGCTCTGTTTTTGTTCGATGATTTGGCTTAAATTATTGCTTGAATCTACTGATAGAGAATAGGTTATTGTTCATCTTTTGTCTTGGTGCGCTTTATCATTGCTCAACTGGTAGAGATGTGGTCCCGATAGCGATGAAGTAGAAACAATGGGGGGTAGGTAGCCGCTGCTGAGCTTCGGGATTATTCCAAGATCCAGATTGTGCCGATGAAGAACCCATGGAGATGAGGAAGGCGATGGAGAAGAATTATGGAGATGATGTCTGTTGAAGAAGATTTCGGCTTCCATGTCAGCAACAAATTGGGGGAAAATCGGGCACGGGAGGTAATTGCATCAAATTGGAAGGTTGTACATTAATTTGCGAATTTTAAAAGGTTTGGTTTAAAACCGGAAATTGGAAAAAGGTCAGGATTTTTGGTGCAATTTTCCCCGTGTAACAAGTAAGCAAATTAATACCACGTAAGCAAAAATTATACACGTAATTGACACATAGGCAATTGATTGACACGTACGTAGTTAATTTTCGCCGGAGGTGCATCGGAGATGTCAATTGCAACAAATTGGAAGCTCGTAGTTTTATTTGCGAATTTTAAAAGATTTGGTTTTAAACCAGAATTTGAGAAGAGGTCAGGGTTTTCCATACAATTTTGCCTTTATGATCCGAATAAATAGTAAAATGAATTAAGAAATATATTTAGTATAATTTCAAACTTATTTCGTATATTATAGTATAATTTTTGAGTCAATACATGAAAATTAATTTTTAAGTTTTTCACATTTATACTATGCATTAATAATATTTACTTTGTAATATTTAAGTTTATATAAAAAATTACTATGCAAATTTAAAACGTGAACAAGTCGATTCTTTTTAAAATCACAAAGAAATGGGTGCATGTATATAAAAAAATGTGTTCGAGTTATTAGATAGCAAACATTACTATTAGTATTGTGACAAAAACAAATAGTGAAATTACTTCTTAATCTGACCTGAGACAAGTTTTGTAAATTGCAGTATAATTTTCAAATTTATACTTGAAACTTACTTTATTTTGTCAATATTTTCTTTATAATATTATGGCTTTACTGCGTATTACTATGTGAGGTTAACAAGAACAAGATGTAAAATTATATACTAAGGATTTGAGGCGTGTGACGTGTATATGAAATGGGTATATATATAAGAAAATGAGTATATATAAAAATGGATATATAAATGAACATGTTATGCAATATAGTATTAATATTAATATTAATTAGGATTAATTTTATATTGCTACCATTTTCTTTTCAAATAAGTCTTTTTTAAATAGTGAAATTAATAGCGAGTGTGAAAGGGACCACATGTTGAGAATGTAGCGCTATTTTTTTATTTAATTGCATGCAATTTTTATTATCATTAAAATAAAATGCTTCTCCACATTTGTTTAAGATTTACCCCATATATAGGGTATCAACCTTATTATAGTTTGTGATAGTGAATTAGGCTTTGGCATATATATAGTCTTCAGTTGGTTTTGCTTTAATTAAGAAGCTTGATTGAGTGGCTTGAGCCTGGCCCCATGGCGAGCCCTGTGGCTCGATCCAGTTTGTTGTAAAAGGCTTCGGTCACATAAAATTATTTTGTTAATCAATTTAGGATCGAGTATAAATTTTAAACTGATTTTGTATATTGTAGAATTTTTGGGTTTATACTTGAAATTAAAATTAATTGATATTTGTTTAGCATTTATATTACTAATGTTTACTTTAAAATTTTACAAGTTTATAGCAAATAGAAGGTATTACTTTGGAGGTTTAAGACGTGAACAAGTTGTAATTTTAAAAATCTTAAAGGAATGGGTACATGTAAATAAATAAGTAGGTTCAAATCACTAGCGGACATTACTATACATAGTATAGCGGGAACAAGTTATAAAATTACTTCTTAATCGGGATAGAGATGGAGTTAAAAAATAGGTTTCAACGTGTATTACTATGCGAGTTTGAGACAATAAAAAAAGTTGTAAAATTATTTTTAATCGAGTTGAAACAGGTAATGTGTATATAAATAAATGGACATTTATACAATATATTATTACTCTTTACTTTATGATAGTAGTATTTATAAAATATAAAATTAGTTTATGAGCTTAATATGTGAATATATTAATTGGATATGAATGTGTATTTGTATATAAATATTTGGATGTGAATAATTAACGGGTATTTATTCCTATACGGATTTTGAACTATTTTTTTTTATATTATGTAAACTATGAGAAATTCCATTGATGTTCGACGGACAAAAAATATATACCTACTCGTGACGATGGCGGTAAGGGGCATGACACAACAACTAACACGGTTTATGGTAAAAAATTTAACAGATTATGAGATAATTACAAAATAAATTATTTTAAAATTTGATCATATTTATTTTATTCATGTGTATACTTTAAGTACCTTTGATTTTCTTGCTGGAAGAAGAAGAAGTTGGTGATTGAGTGGATCCAACCCCTCTTTTCATTTAAATTCTCTTTATTTTTATGTAATTTAACAATTCTCTAAGTGATTTATGGTCATACCATGACTTTAAATAATTTATTTTATTATATCATTAATATAAAATATCATAATGTTAAGAGTGTATTTCTATATTGGATTCTGGCGTGTCACGCAAGACTTCATGTGTCGGAAATTCATCTCGAGGTATATTTTGAAATAATTAAGATGTAATCAATCTATATAATCTATTATAATTTTTATTTTTATTTTTTTTAAGAAAAAGCTCAACGATTCGGCCATGAATCAATATTCGGCTACGGGTTTGATTTGGGTCCTTTTGCGCCTTAAGGCCCTTTAGTTTGGCCTGTTTCGGCTGAAAAAAGGCCCACTAGCCCAATTTTGGCAGAGTAATAATCTCTCTCACAATACTACGGGCCCAGTCACAAATTTGTTCTATTTCAGTTGTAAAACTATGTAATTAAATAAACGATTCAAACAATGATAATAAGAATATTTCTCATAAATTAAGTTAAATATGGAACAAATAACTGCACTAAAGAGCACCCGGCAATGGTTGAGACACCGTGATATCTCAATCTCCTGTGGGGCTTGAATAGAGAAACTACATGCAATAGGGGTCTCTATCCTGCAACAGGCTCTCTGTCTTATTTCAATAGAATTAGTTTTTAAATTTAATTTTTGAATTAATTTTAAATTAAAATTCAAAAATTAAATGATTTAAATAAAATAAAAAATTACATCAATGAAATAAAAAAAATGACGTAATTACAATACTAAACCCTAAAATAAAAATTAAAAATTCGGGTCGTCCTTAATGATCCTCCAAGTGTCCAACAGCTTAAATTGACCTTTGAAAATTCTCTAATATAGTCGTCGTGAGCATATGATCGGCGGTAGCGTTTGGAAGTCGTGCGACTTCTCGGTGCATATCGTGGAACAAGTAACACGTACTCGTAGTCCGATTCCAGTGGTGGCGCAACTGATTGGCATTCCTTACAACCGTGACTTCGGGCCTAGTAGAGTTATATCGATCTGTAGTTTGTTGCTATAATTGATCATGACATCGTTCGTGCTTTATTTCGACCCAAGCTCGAGCAAGGGCCTCAGTTTTGGCCTCGGAGAATGCATAATGAGGAGGCTGTGAGAAGTTGAAGAAAATTTGAAGTACAAATGAGAGTCGAAGATGGAGAAACTATAGAAATAAGAGTAGAAGATGGAGAAGGTGTAAATCTGGAGATGAAATATGATATATTTATAGATGAAAAAAAGGGGTTATTAGTATGTAAATTCCTCAACTTTCAATAAATTCTGGTTTTGCTCCCAACTAAAGATTTTGCCTCCAAATTCCCCAACTTTCAATTTATTCTGATTTTTTTCTCTATTGTTTAATTCTCCCAAATTATCTGCTTACATGGTAGTCAGAATATCCTAATTGGCATGTCATTCGATGAACAAAACGATGTCGTTTGTCACTAAACCAAACGACGTTGTTTGGAGTTCTTCTATGGCTTCTTCTTCATCGATTTTGTCTATTCACACGTCTTCTCAGCCAAGATTGTGCAACTATGATCCATTGTTGCAGACGGTAAATACGTCGCCAAATTCTTTACAAACGACATAATTTAGTTTACTCAAAACAATGTCGTTTGATAAATCCTAATGTTTATTGTCACTCAAATGTTAGTGCCACATAGACTGTTTTATGCCACGTCAACAAATCCCGAAATTATTTTCGGCCAGAGGCCATTGTCGGAGGCAAAATCAGAATAAATTGAAAGTTGGAGAATTTGGAGGCAGAATCTTTAATTGGGGAGCAAAACCAGAATTTGTTAAAAGTTAGGAATTTATTAGCTAATAACCCTAAAAAAAACAAGGTAAAACAACTGTTTATTAGCTGTTGCTAGCAACGGCTCACTTCATTTCAGCCGTTTTTCGCTGTTGGGGGCTGCTGTTGCTGTGCAAAATTTGATTTTATTAGCTTGATAAGGAGGGACGAGCTCGAGACGCGCACACCTGCAATGGGGGTGTCGCGACGTCGAGCCGGCTTCAGTCGGAGATCGAGACACCCGTTGCGGGTGCTCTAAAAGCATGAGTAGTATCTCCGACTCGAGTCAGCTGGAGAACGAGCCTCCCCGATGACGAGTCGCACAAATCGAGTCTTGGCTCTTTCTATCACGTCGGGTGCGATGTGGATTTAAGGCTTGTGCATGCAATGCAAAAGAAGAAGGAGAAGAAGGCACTCGCAGCCTGCAATCGCAGGCTTGTGAGAAGATGATAAAGATTGTTGAGCAACCACGGTAGATTGTAATTCAGAGAAAATAAAGAAGAGAAAATGGTAGAGTCGGGTTAATACTCTACTAACAAAGATAAATATAACTAAGAAATATAAGTCGAAAGTGTAAATCGAAAGCTCGTTCCAGGAATCTACCTTCTACTCCTTCTTTGGATGTCTCTAAACCGCTGCTCTCCTGCAAAACAACGTCCCACACCGGAAGGGTTTTCCGGAGAAGACCCTCCAACGCTCAAGTCAGTTGTG